>JAYMTA010000542.1:0-27136 GCA_036897625.1 Pelargonium cotyledonis
GAATTGTCAATAATATCCTTATAAAAAGTTAGTTAGGATCTCTCAACACATGATCATGAGAATTCAATAGTAAACATGTCACACTAACTAATTTCTCCTTAATTTTTCTCAAAATAGAAAAGTGGACACTCATTTTGGGATGGAGGGAGTATTAAACTCTCCAAAGAGAAAGAAAAAGAATAAGGCCACCATAAATTGAACCCCGGGAAACCACCGGAAGATGGGTAAAAGTAGAGAGAAGACTGAATAATGAGTTTCGAATAAGAAAAAAGCCTTCTATAATGATTCCAACTTCTTTGGGAAGACCAGTTTGTTCCGGGCAAGCCAAATGTGCCAAAGGGAGATTGAACACAACACGCACCACACTCGACGCAAGATGGTGTTAGATGTTAGAGAACCAACTAAACTAAAAGCTCAAACTTATAGTTGAAGGCTTCATTTATTCTTTTAATATTATAGTCCAACACACCTCCTCACGTGCAAGCCCGTTATGGCTTTTCAAGTGAACCGAAGATAGATAGATCTCGTTCTCACTTTTATGGATGAACTGAAAAGATAGATAAGAGCTCATACCTGATTTTTAACTTTTTTGCGGGTGGTTTGAAAGGAGAAGATAGAGTTTGAAGGATAAGATAAAAATTATTGAGAAGGCCCGATAGAAGAAGATAGAGAGCCTAAGTGGGCTTGAAAGATAAATGAAGAGTTATATAGAAGGCCTAAAGAAGGGTTAAATGTTTCCAGACCCCATGGACTCGTTTGAATTTTAGAGTTGGCCTCTGGCCTGGATTTTTAGTTGTGTCGATCCTTGGATGGTTACTTTTTTTTAATTTAGTGCATGTAACCTATTATAGTAGGTAAAAACTAGCCACGTCAGCTGCCTTGCCACGTAGACCAGTCGCGTCACCATTCTTGACCTGCCACGTGGAAAAAACTACATGATTTCATTTTTTTTTTCTTCATTTTTAAAGCTATATACAATAAGAGAGAAAAGAGAGACCTAACTTTTATCACCACTAACAGGACCCAATCTTTATCTTTTCGGTGAAAACCCCCAAAACCCACTTTCTTTAGTTTCTGGTTAATTTTTGTGTGGATGGCAAGAATAAAGTTGGGGTCTGCAACATGAGTTGTGAGTTCTTGTTGGCAATAACATTAAAGTAACATGGAGGTGGAGGAGATTCAAGCTCAAGTGATAACTTGCATTTTGTGCTAGTTATCCGGTCCTAAATCATGCCTAAACTAGTGCATTTGAGTGCAATTTTGTACCTAATTGTTCTCATTTATGCTTCATATTACTTTTGTACATCACGCCATAAGCATAATGAGACTTTTAGGCATTTTGATGTGTTTTGTGCGATATTTAGCTTATTTTTGGTAGATTTTACGTTTGTGGTATATTTCATGATGATTTCAGGTCAAGCAAGTGGGAAAGCACATTCAAAGATGTTCAGTGCAGCTGGCGCCACAGTGCCAGCCCATGTAGTCACGGCGACACGTTAGCTCCAGCGCAGGAAAGTTTTAATGGAGTCAGCAACCTGATGTGGCAGAATCGTCGTGGTGTCGTGGCTTCTATAAATGTCCCATTTTTATTTCATTTCGGGAGATTAGGTTTTGTGTGGAGCCACCAGAGCTCATTTTCATCATATTCTCAGAGAGAAACAGAGAAAGAAAGGCCAGAGACGTGGGAGCTGAAAGCTTAACGACCTTGGAAGCTCGGGTGGAACGTGACAACACCGTTATTCGTCTTTTAACCTTTTGTCCCCTGTTGAGGGTTTGTAAGCAACATTTGATTATTTTTATTGTTGGATATTGTTTACATGATTGATGTTGAACTTGGATTGTCTATGATTGTGAAGTTTTATCAATTTATGAACATGTTTAGTTTATTAACAATGATATTTACCGAACATGATTTGTCCATGAATATGTTGTTTGGCTAAGTTGTTGTGTGGTTGGGATGTGATGATTGGTGTTAATATGTAATTGAAATAAGATATGAAAACTTATGTTGGATGTTGGATTACTCATGTTCTTGCTATTCGTAATGCTACCGAACAACTCAACGGGGTTGGTTCGGTTGATCTTAGTGAGGAACATGTCTTTGAAATTGGCAAGGTCCTTGCGGATTAGAACATAGGGGGAAATTGGGTTCACGGCATTAGACCCACTTGAACCGTTTCTTGCACAACTCAGTCACAATCGTCATACTAAGGTGAGTATGGGCCCCATGACGGGCGGGTCTATTTAGATCACCATATTCACCGTAAGATTCGGTGATTCCTTAACAGGATAGCTGATAAAATTTATTGGGAAGGTTAATTAAACGTCAACATAGTTTTCCATCTCGAGAAATTAATTACAATTTTACCACCTTCATAATCGCATATCAACTAACTCTTTCTCTCTATTTGATTTTCATATGTTGAATTTGAAATTTGGAATTTGAATTTACAAAATCTTAATCTCAATCTTTGACTTGATTTAGTCAAAGATCAACACTTTCAAAAACCAAGATTTGATTTATTTTAATTGTCTAGTTAGCTTAACAAGATTATTTAATTAATAATTTTAAATATCACTGACTAAGTCCCTGTGGATTCGATAACCTGGACTTCACCGTCCTATATTACGAGATAGAGTCTGTTATACTTGTCGGACGCTCATCAACAAGCTTACAAGTTCCTGAGGATTGGTAATGGCAGATTATGATTACAACAAGATAAGTCACAAGGGAAGAGAGGCTTAGTACCCTAACGATGATGAAGACGGAGAACTCTGACGGCTGGGAAGTGGAATCATCTTTAACGCCGTGAGAGAGAACTAGCTCCGGGCCGGGATGAAACCATTCGTCGAGATCATTAGGGATGAGAGACCGACAGGTCCAGTTATTTGTCACGACGGTGATTCAGTTTACGATTTGCAAGATCGTTAATGTTATGACCAGACTAATAAGGCCGTGGAGTGGCTGATTAAAGCGGAGGCAAATGCTATCTCCTATCTTTCATTGTTGAACAACTCGTTCCTAGACACACCCAATCCAGTTGAGCGATGACAAGAGGGAATGGTTTGATTCAACTGAAATAGAGCTCGACATCGACCATAATTTCAATATTTTTTCCATTTATTTTTTTTAACTAAAAAGAATGAAAAATAAAATAAAATTAGATAATTTTTACGCGTGGCTGGTCTAAAAGGGTGACATGGCTGGTCTACGTGCCAAGACAGCTGATATGACTAGTTTTTACCTGCTATAGCAGATTACATGTACTAAATTAAAAAAAAAAGTTCAGGGATCGGCACAACTAAAAATGCAGACCAGGGGCCAACTCTAAAATCCAAACGAGTCCAAAGGGGTTTGGAAACATTTAACCCCCTAAAGAAATGAGAAGATATAGAGCCCAAGTGGATTTGAAAGATAGATGAAGAGTTATACAGTAGACCCAAAGAAAGAAGTAAAGAAGCCCAATGAGAGAGAATAAATAAAGAATTTAATTTTACAAATTTTGGGGGTGTCATGACTTGAATCTGTGCCCTCAAGCTCTGACACAATCTTAGAGAACCAACTCAACTAAAAGCTTAAACTTGTAGATGAAGTCTTCATTAAATCTTTTAATACTATATTGCAACAGATAGAAGCTCATTGCCCGAGCAAAAACGGGCAACATGAGGGAAGAGCAAGGCTAAAAGACCACAAAGAAAAGAGCAACGACCATACTTGAGATGTTCATGCATAATGGAGAAGAAGGTGAAAGCAATCCTCAAAATGGAGATCGACAACTCGAGATGGGAATATGAACACCCCAAATTTCAAGAAAGAAGAAGGTTGGAATGCATCTATGAGCTGACAACCAAGCGAAACTTTGAATTTTTTTAGGGGCAAAAGCTTTCGAGGTCAATTTGGAGCTTGCAAAGGCATGGTGGTCAGCAGTGAACAAAATTGATCTTGTTCTTAGCCTACAGAGAATTTTTCTTTGGAATTGTGAACCTAAAAGAGACGTTTGAAGTGGGTTAACAGAGACAACAGAGAGTAAGAACTCCAATAATTTAAGAAGCTCAACTTCCTAACCCCTGAGCGGCTATCGAAAGAGGATCGAGAAGCCTCCTTGACTGAGTCCTCTTGGTGAAAAGAGATGAAAATTCTTGCTTTTGATAAACTTAGCGAAAATAACATCGGAACCCCCGGAGCCAGACGCTGATCTCCTAACTAGCAGCCGATCCAAAATTTAAACGAACGATCATCACCCAAAATCCATTGCATATTCTTCGGCTAAAAACATCAACAAATACATTGAGAGATTAAGGTCCAATATGTGATAGATAAATGGAGAAGGAGAGGTGGCAGTGAGCTCCTCCAATGATCAGTCGTTTAATTTCCAATTATATTTTTCGCGTTAGTACCTTTTTCCAAATAAAGTGAGGCTCAGACGTAAAGCACCGCCATAATTTGGATAAAAGACTAACGTTTGCGAGTTCAATTTGACGAATACCGAGACTTTCATATTTTTTTTTTCTTTAGAACGATTTGTGACTATTTAACCTTGAATATTTCAATCTTCATAAAGAGATATCATTTTTAATCTCACATTTAGTCTAATCATGTTGAATAGTGACTAAAGTTTCATATAGGAACACATAAAATAAAATAAAATAGCTAATATAATTGTGGAAGTGAAATTTCTACTTAATATTTAAATCTAACAAATTAGTAGTATGATTTAAAAAGCCTAGTCAATGTAATAGGAATTGAATTTAATTGTAAGACACACAATCCAAGGAGCATATAATAGTGCGCCGAGTATCTTTGTAAAGTATGAAAGAGAAAGGTCAGAGATGGATCAATTATACAATTCTTGCTCGCACGTAGAATTCAAAGCAAAATTGTGCTGATTCCTTGGTGAAGAAGACAATCATGAAACTGCAAGGAACTTGCACCTCAAACCAAAAATCTATGGGTTGTTCACAATTGGATCTCACGTCTTACGCAAATTGGGCATTATTTTTTTGTTAACTCAATGAAATAAAATTTTATAAATAAACTACCTGCGACGGAGTTGACACGTGTATACAAAGCACGCTTAAGTATATAGCAATTGAAAATCATGACTCAGACTATCAGAATTAGACTCAAATTGAAAATAAAATTAAATATTCTTAAGAAGTTTTAATATGCTCATCACTTCGAAGATGTTAACTTAAAAAGAGTGGTCAAATTAATCGGAACAAGGATGTGTCATGAAAGACCATAACACCTAAAAACACATGAAAAAGAGGCAATGATATAGTAACATATTCCTCACCACTTGTGGAACGTGTGCCTCACGCTCACTCATTCGCCCAGATAAATATGCCACGATGCACGCTTCATGTACCCGATTTTGATTGCGAGGCCTTATCCGAGTCAAAGGCTCAACTCGAGTGAGTCAAGGGTTCGACTCGGTCCAAGACCGAGCCCACACTTGATTCGGCCCCAAAAACTCTCCTCCAATGAAGGCATGAGACTTGATCGAACAAATAGTGAAGAAAGATAAGTAAGAGTTATCGAAACACAGAAAAGGAAAAATTAATTATTGGAGCAATCTCGTCCTATTTCTGAACCCAAAAAAAAATGTTTCCATGGTTTATGAATTGAAAACATTAAACAAAGAAAGTAAAACAATGACTTGAAAAATTATGAATGTAAATACCATATGAATTCTAATTATCTTGAGCTTTTAGGGGAATTTGGGTTGATAGGGATCTACTTTCGAAAGGTTGAGAGCAGGACGAGTTTGCTATACACCTGGTGTTGGTTTGTTAGTTTTCGCGCGACTATTGGCGAGAATTGAAGTCATAGAGTGTTTGATTAAAGTTGAACGTGGATGGAGTAGAGGGAGTGCAGTTGGGTGTCCTGGTCGCCGATTGGGTTGTTCTTGACCAGACGGACACGTTCCTGGGGTGGAAGGATATGTTGGACAGGAGAGGTGGAGGAGATTTTAGTCGAGGCTCTTGCAACTTGTTTCACTCTGATTTGGGTTGTGGAACAAGGGCGGTCAGACCTTGTAATCAAATCGAACCCGTTGGAGTTGGTCCAAGTGGTACAAACCTTGCGGAGAATATCATAATCAGTGTTTTTGGTTTGGTTGTGGATGAAATTCAAATATTGGTTAAGGATTTGGTGAATGTGTCTTTTGCTTTCTCTAGGCGGATCGAGTGACTCATGCGTTAACTAGATCCGTATCTTTTATGTCCGGCCATGAGATTTGAATAGGCAGACAACCCCCACCTTTGACTCTACCATTGTTACCTAATAATTCGATTCAATAAAGTTTGATCGTGTTTTGAGTTTAAAAATGTAAAAAAAAAAAAGGTGAATATTTGCAGCATAGCTAATGGAACATACTAAAAAAAATAAAGGAAGATTATTCTTGCATGTAGACAGACGTGGCGCATACTCAATCACAAACTTCTTCTTTTTCTCTCTAAAACTTGTTTGGTTTCCACCTCATCCTCTTTCAATGTAGGAGGCATGAGTAGTTGTAATTACGTCAGCTCTAATATTTTCAAAAAATAAAAAGAAAAAAGTCGTGTTAGACATTTATTTTTGAAACAAACCATAGCGATTTTATTAATTACTAAAATCAGCAGATAACAGACTCTTAATAGAGATGAGATAGTTATTCCCAATCCACCCAATAGAACCTGTTACACTCCCGGACGATCTAGCTAGCGTATGAGCTACATTATTAGCCGACTTCCCTATAAACCGAAAGACAAGTGAATCAAAATGACTAACTAAATCCAAAATATCTCCAATCGCGTTAGACATTTTGAAAATGGTTCTATAAATAACTCATGTGCTTAGTACATGACGTTTCCTCACCCATTTTTAATTTACTTCATGGAAAACTACTAAAAAAAAGTAATAAACAATTGTGTGAGGCAACTCAATTTAGATCATCATCAAAATAAAAATAAAAAAGGGTATCAATCTTTAACTGATGTCATTTATAAGTACACAGAAACTGCCATTTTTATTAAAAACGAAACCAAATAAAGAAACAGTCTTTATTGGCTTTCATCATTGACGCGTCAATGTAATTTTGGCTACTAATTTTAGATATTTATTCTCCAAAATACATCACATTTCAAAACCCAAGCCGAGCCGATGGCAGAATCGTGATTCCGCAGAAAAGCAAGCCCAATTCCATACCCATCATCTCCTATCTATAACAATTCCAAAACCCGCGCCTTTTTAACAGTGGCGTCTCTCTCTGTGTGTGTGATATCTTCACTGTGTTCTGCGATGGATTTGCAGAGAGGGTTTGGTCTGGCGAAGCAGCAATACGGGGCTCTGTTGAAGAAGAACCTGCTGCTTTCATGGCGGAACAAGACGGCGTCGTTTATACAGCTCTTCTCGTCCCTCTTCTTCATCTTCCTCATTTTCTGCATCCAGGAGGCGATTCAGGTTCGCTTCGCCTCCACCACCGCCTACAAGAGCGTCAGGGATCCGGATTCGCTGGTGGCGCCGCCGATCCCGCCCTGCGCGGACAAGTTCTACGCCAGGCTTCCTTGCTTTGACTTCGTCTGGAGCGGAAACGACAGCGCTAGGCTCCAGCGGATCGCTAGCGCCATTATGGTCAACAATCCCGACAGGCCGATTCCGCCGAGTAAGGTCTGCGAATTCACTCCATTCATGTCAGTTACTAATTGCAACACTAGAAATTAGAAAATGGATTTTGATTTTTTTTATCTTACAAAATGGCTTTTTATTTCTGTTACTAATAAAATACCAACAGGTTGAACATTTTGTAGTATTTATTTATTACAGTATAACCTACATCCAAGGTTCATTCAGCCTAGTTCATGTTTAGATGGGATAATATTTAGTTAGAGTTCATTTACCCATTTTAATTGAAATCCTAATACATTTTTAAATTACAATTATTACATTCATTTAATTTAATTATTTTTTAGAATGTCATATTTGGGATTAAAATATGCTCTTTCTTATTCTTACTATGAGTTGCATAATTTCAAAATTTTATTTTAATATCTTAAAATTTGGGATTATTGATTTTTTTTTAAAAAAAAAATTGAATCATTTATCTCATAGTAAAGTGTGTTATAATTATTTTAATTAATTTAAAAAATTATATAATATTAATTAATTTGCTAATTTAATAAATAAAATTGATCTATAAATAAAATATTAATTAATTAATTTACAATAGTGAGTAATGAAATTGAGTCAATAGTTTTTTCCTACTTAAACTAATCCACCAATGACGTTGCGACACTTCATTAAAATTATCGATCTAGCATGTCACTCGTCACAAACTCCCACAAATTTATTAAGGTGGGTATGAGTTAAATTTTAATGTGACGACGATTTCATTGGTTTGGCTTAACCTAAGCAAAAAATAATAATAATAACAACAACAAACATGACTCATATTCATTTTTCTCTTTACAATATGTACTTTTGTGAATAGTAAATATACAACTCTTATGACCCGCTGAGATCATAATCGAAAGCCTAGTTATTAGTTTAATTTAAGCCTTATATTTGTATAAATTAATGGGTAATTTAAATACAAAAATAAATTAACTGGGGCATAATTAAAAAAAAAAAAATTTCTTATGGGGGAAAATTTTAAAAAGAGCAAGGACAATGTAAGATAAATTTTCAATATATATTAGTCAGGGCAATTCCCTCCTATTTATGATTTTCATTAATGCTTTGTTTAGATCCTCAGAATGTTGAACAAAATGGGCCAAGTAACAGTTTAGGAAGCTCAACTTTACTTGGATCCAAACATAGCCTAAATGGTAATTATGAAACAAGAAAAGTTCAAGTGTCTGATTGTAAATTTCTCCCTCTCCTTGGTACAGGTTAAATCATTCAGAACCAAGGATGATGTAGATGAGTGGCTTTTTAATAATCCGATGCAGTGTTCAGGAGCTTTGCATTTTGTAGAAAGAAATGCTACTGTAATTAGCTATGGCATTCAAACCAATTCTACCCCAATTGCTAAGCGAGGCCATTTTGAAGATCCGACAATGAAATTTCAAATTCCACTGCAGATTGCTGCAGAGCGCGAAATTGCCAGGTCTCTCATTGGAGGTAATAATGTTGATTTATTCTTTGAAAATTTTTGGAAGACTTTTCTATCACTACCAGAGCGGCAACTCCAATTCAACATTGCATTGACAATATGCCATCTTTTTTATTAACTGTGCATGCCAGATCCAAATTTCAGCTGGGTTGTAGGGTTCAAGGAATTCGCACACCCTGCATTGGAACTCTTTTCTGCTGTGCAATCAATAGGACCGACCTTTTTCCTTGCAATTGCCATGTTTGGCTTTGTGTTTCAAATTAGTTCATTGATCACAGAGAAAGAGCTCAAACTTCGACAGGTATTAACTTTCTGCAATCTGCTGTTCAATTAGGGCTGTCATTTCCATCCTTAGGCAGAACTATTCATGTCTGCATTTGTTTCCCTTTATTTTAACAGGCAATGACTATGATGGGTCTTTATGAATCTACCTACTGGCTATCATGGCTCACATGGGAGGGAATTATCACGCTTATTTCATCACTCTTCATAGTTCTCTTTGGAATGATGTTTCAGTTTGATTTTTTCTTGAACAACAGCTTTGCTGTTGTTTTTCTTCTCTTCTTTCTTTTCCAGCTAAACATGGTAAGATTATTTCTTGACTTCTTTCTCTGGCCTATTTTGCGACTTGTGCTTGTTCATTATGTTCTCTGGTTCTGACTTACAATTAAACCAGATATATGAACCTTCAACATGTTCCTTTTCCCCCTAATTTTTTTATTCTAGATGGGCTTCGCCTTCATGTTGTCAGCATTCATTAGCAAGTCTTCTTCGTCCACAACAGTGGGGTTCTCCATATTCATTATTGGCTTTCTGACTCAGGTAATGCTCCCATGATAGATAGCTAGAACTGAAGTGTCAGTTTATTCTGTTGGACGATAAATCTCATTTCTATTTGTTCTTGCAGCTTGTGACATCATTTGGATTCCCTTACAGTAAAGACTATTCCAAAACTTACCGTCGCATCTGGTCATTATTCCCACCTAATCTTTTCGCTAAAGGTGTAGATTTGCTTTCCAAGGCAACTTCCACTCCACAAGATCCCGGTATTAGCTGGAGTAGGCGGACAGACTGTGCACCAAACGATGATGAGTGTGTCATAACAATTGTATGCATATTCATGAATTTGGTCATGCTAAAACTGAATATTTTATTGAGAAATTAATTACCTTACCTTCCTTTCTTGTCTCTATCGTTTTGAATCCTTTTTTTTTTCTCTGTTCTGTTTGATATAGGGTGAATTGTTGTCATTGGAGTTTTTATTTTCTCAGGTAACTAACATTTTTCTTGTTCTCACAGAATGATGTCTTCATATGGCTTGTTGCTACATTTTTTGTGTGGTTTGTTTTGGCTATATACTTTGATAATATAATCCCAAATGCATCTGGTGTAAGAAAACCAGTACTTTACTTCCTGAAGCCTGGATATTGGACTGGGAAAGGTGGAAACAAGGTGGAAGGTATTTGAAGTTTGAATTTGCACTGTCTTACCTTGTTTATTTGGCTGCTATAAATGATTGACATTTCTCCTTTCATCTTTACAGAGGGTGGTATCTGTAGTTGCATAAGATCACTCCCACCACAGGAGCATATTGTTCCAGATGACGAAGATGTTCTTGAAGAGGAAAATATTGTACAGCAGCAAACAAGGGAAGGTACAGTTGATCCAAATGTTGCTGTTCAAATTCGTGGTCTTGCAAAGACGTATCCTGGAACCAGACAGTGTGGCTGCTGTACATGCAAGAAAACTGCACCTTATCATGCTGTTAAGGTAAACAATAAACAATATCCATTTAAGTTAATTTCTTTTCTGATTTCTTAGACTACGGAGTTGATCTTCACCAATCCGTTTATGCAAGGGTTAGGTTCAGACCCTTCGGCCTACTTATACAATGCAATAAAGGATAATTAATTATGATTATATCGAAAGTTTTGTAATTTCTAGAAAACTTTTTTTGCTGCTTGGGGTTTCTAGGACATGAGTGCTAGTTCAGGGCCAATTTCTTTGTGGTTCCTTAGGATATATTCTTAGGAAATTACCCTAGTAATTTTACCTTATTTGTCCAATGCCCTACTCAGTAGTTGTATCAGACTTTCATTTGCAAGGTCTTGGTTATGTTGGCTTGATACAAGTAATGAAGGACATCTCAGTTCAATTGATAACTAGAACTATTCAATTTGGAATGACCATTGGCTACAAGGGACCCTACTATTTTTAATTTGTTATTAATCTTTTTCCATCTTTGTAATTATCGTGCTACGTTGTTGCATGCTTAAGATGACAAATTTAATGTGCTTCACAGGTATGGACTATTATATTAAGTATATTTATTGAATATTATAACCATTGCTTATTTTGAAAATACCTCTAGGGCCTTTGGGTGAACTTTGCAAAGGATCAGTTATTTTGTCTTCTTGGACCCAATGGAGCTGGAAAAACAACAGCAATTAATTGTTTGACTGGCATTACTCCTGTGACTGACGGTGATGGTAATAGTCTGTCTATCCTTTTCCTATTGTTTTTCGTTTTTGTAAGACTTCTATTAACATTGTTAGTTGCCTTGTTCACAGGATTGATTTATGGATATTCCATTCGAAGTCCCACTGGAATGTCAAACATCCGAAGGATCATAGGAGTTTGTCCCCAAGTATTCTCTCTCTCTCTCTCTCTCTCTCTCTCTCTCTCTGTCTCTCTCTCTGTCTCTCTCTCTCTCTCTCACACACACACACACACACATCATGCACCATGTACTATTTTTAACAATGCAGGTTATACAAGTTTAACCATATAGAATTAACAATTAGAAGAATGGTGACTAACTTTTATTGAAATTTCATGTGTTTTCATAGTTTGACATCCTTTGGGATGCATTGTCTGGTCAAGAGCATCTCCACCTTTTCGCTAGCATCAAAGGTCTACCTCCATTTACAATACAATCGGTGAGTGCTAACTGGAAGGCATTTTCCTATGTTTCCTTATGCATTGCTGTTTGTAGAGACTAATCTTTTGCTTAAAGTTCAGATCATATATCCATTTCGCAGTTTTACGTAAATAATGTAATATGTATTAGATCTCAAACTTCTTTCTGCACAAGCTCAGCAAGACATGAACGTCTTTTGGACGGCAAAGTTAGTGTATTCTAAAAGGATCCAATGCTTTTGCTTAACTGCAGATTGTGGAGAAATCTTTGGCAGAAGTGAAACTGACAGAGGCTGCCAAAATGAGAGCTGGAAGCTACAGTGGAGGAATGAAACGCCGCCTCAGTGTTGCAATTGCACTTATTGGTGATCCAAAGTTAGTCATTCTGGATGAACCGGTATGTTTATCTTGTATGTCTGGAAGGAAAAACAAAAACATCTTTAAATTTCTTAATTATACAAATGTTTGCAGACCACTGGAATGGATCCTATAACAAGGAGGCATGTGTGGGACATAATAGAGGAAGCAAAGAAAGGGCGTGCCATTGTCCTAACAACCCACTCAATGGAAGAAGCTGACATTTTAAGTGACCGCATAGGAATCATGGCAAAGGGTAGGCTCCGCTGCATTGGAACCTCAATCAGGTTGAAGTCACGGTTCGGTACTGGTTTTATTGCTAACATTAGCTTCATCGGAAGCAATGATGGACGAAGTCCTCATAATAATGGACAAGCTTCTCCTGGGAATGGACATGGATCTCCTAATGGAGATGCAATTGCCACAACTCATCAAGAGACTGTCAAGCAGTTCTTTAAGGATGTAAGTTGAATAATTTATTTATATATTTTTTTTTTTCATTTCGACTTACAAAGGCTTTCTTATCATTTTGCGATATTTCCTGACAGAGCTTAGGAGTAGTCCCGAAAGAGGAGAACAAGGCCTTCTTGACTTTCGTTATTCCTCATGATAGAGAATCAGTTTTGACAGTAAGCAGTTATTGATTTTATACTTTTGTTTCCAGTGTTTAACTGTCTTTTTTCTTTTTTTATATTTTTTTTCTGCACTGATGAGTTTTGATTGAGATAGTCTTACAAAAATAAACCAATAACAAAAATAATACAGTGAAATATTACTAACAGTTAGGAACGTAGAAAATTACAAGTCTGTTGTACTTAAATGCAAAGGCTAACCGGGTATGACTAAGGCTTCTATTATAGAACTGTTCTACCGTTGCAGCACAAGTATTTTGAACAGTCACCTATTGCATACAATCATAAACCTATTTGTTAATATATCTATTCCAGTACGAATAGTGTTTGGAAAGGTCGTTATCTGCTAAAACTACTTGTGCAACGCTCTGTTTACAGTTTTCTTTATAATGCTTCTATTGTTTCAATCGCATATTCATATTGGTCCAAGCTATTTATAGTATCAGAAAATTAACAAAGATTGTATAACAATTTTTTATGACATTATAATCTTTCATAGAAATTCTTTGAGGAGCTCCAAGATAGAGAAGCTGAATTTGGTATATCAGACATTCAACTTGGTCTTACAACACTTGAAGAAGTTTTCTTGAATATTGCAAGGCAGGCAGAGCTAGAAAATGCTGCTGCCGAGGGAAGGTTGGTAACGTTGACTTTGACATCCGGTCCCTCAGTTCAGGTAAGATAGCTGGACTTATTACAGCAATCGCTACTTCGGAAGAATAATTATGATAAATATGAAGCTGATTTTCTTCTTGTATCACAATGACGATCCTACAGATACCTATAGGAGCTAGGTTTGTGGGGATTCCAGGAACCGAGTCAGAGGAAAATCCAAGAGGCATTATGGTAGAAGTATACTGGGAGCAGGACGAGTCTGGTTCGCTCTGCATTTCCGGGCACTCTCGTGAAGTTCCAGTGCCTCCTAGTGTTCAGACATCAATGGGTTCAGCAGAATCAGCCACGGCGCGCCGGAATTTCTTAGGTCGTTCAGGGCCGGTAAATGGCATTGTCATTGATCACTCCCAAATTAGTGCTACTGATTTCCAGTGATGATATGGCGCATATATTGTTGCCCTCTCGAACCATTGATTAGTACATCCTCTATGGTAGCAATAGCAGTAGAATGCTACAATTTTCATAGCTTTATGTTTTTTTAAGGAACCTTTTATTCAATGTTATATTGTTTTGACAAATAAAATAAATGGAGTTCCAACAAAGCTATTCACTGCCCTCATGAGGTTGTGTTAATTCCGGTGATCTGTGATACTAATAAAGAGGGACCAAAAGTCATGATTCAAACTTGAACCACTTTTTATTTTCATTATTGTTCTTAACAAAATATTTAATCGGAAGCAACTCTAGGGAATAACTTGTCCCGTAGATATCGTTTGGCAACTCATTTTGTAGATGAGGGCAAAATGGTGGTTAACGAAAAGTACTAGAAATTCATATGTTAAGTGGATGAAAGATAAGATAAGATGACACGTGACATTTGAAGCGTGCAGAAAAGCCAATAACAATTCAATCCAAAAGATCGGGTCTCGAGACCACGTTACGGGACCTAGCAAGGTCGACCATAGATAAGAGGACACTCACCTCTCCATCGTGCATGCTCAAACTAAATCCTTCAACAGTAAGCTATCCAAAATAGTAGTTGCTATTAGGAGTTCTCATCCTTTCTATGACGCTTGCAGAGTGCGGAGGTCCCAAATCTCACCCGGCGCATATCAGGCTCATGGTTGATCCCATAATTCCACCAATCAATCATACAACCTCACATGGTGAGGTTTGTATGTATAAATACACATCATTCTTAGTAAGTGGAAAAGTATTGAAATTGAGAGTTTTTCTCTCTCGACTTTCTATCATTCTTAAATCCTTTCGTTTGGATTTCTTCTGTGTACATTTTTACTTTCACGTCTGAGTTTGTTTCTTAATATATACTTAACAGTGTGATATCCTTGTGCATAATTCAAGAACCCGAACCAAAGCCCTAAGACTCTAGACTTAGACAAGTAACAAATAACCTCCCTAGAACGTGTACAAGAAAATCAGTCAAGTATGCTTGGCTTGACCAAAATCAAACAAGCACATTATTTGATTCCATTACATGAAAGCGACTTTACAACCATATATTCTTATCTAAAACGAACAATATATAGAAGACAAAGAAACTCCTTTCATCCCCTTCCTAGAGAAAATACCTACGGAGGAGACAATTCCACAAGAGAAGATTTTCTGTACGCGTTGTGTGAAGGCTTCGCCAATATCAAGGAAGGGTGAAGGTGGGATACGGAGGAAGCTTGCGGTCGATCTTTGCTCGCAAAAGGAAATATGAGCAAATTTGCATCCTCTTTTGTTTTTTTTTTATCAGCAAACAAAGTACTCGTTTATTAAGAAAGAGAAGGAAAAGAGTACAAGGTAAAAGGAGGCTTAAAAGCCTAAAAAGAAGGTAAAGTCAAAAAGAGACTTTTGGGGTTCCCAAACAACTCGGGAATCGAAAACAATAAATGGAAATAGCGCGAAAGCCTAACAAAGAAAATGAAAGGGCGTCTCTGGTGTGACCGGCCGGGGCGGCGGCGGCAAAACCGGCCGTGACCTACCGAAGCGGGTTGGGCGTCAACGAAACCCGCGCCGGGAAGGCCAGCAACAACATGAGCACCGCTGGTGAAGCGGCGGCGAAGACAGCGACGCAAAGGATGAGCGAAAGGTCGCAACCGGCAAATCAGACCGAGGGGCGGCGGCGCGAGGGGAGCAGGAGTCCGGGATCTTGACGGAGAAGGAGATTGAGGCGAAAACGGCGGCAGAACTGGCCGAGGACCGATGGATCTGGGTCAGGCCAAGAAAAAGGCGGCGGCAGCGCGTGAGGCGACAACCTGGCAAATCCGAAGAAAGAAGACAGAAACTATGGCGAGGCAAGGGATAAAAAAGAGAAGGGAGATGAAAAGGAAAGTGAGGGCTGAAAGAAGGATGCAACAGGACTGAGGATGAAAGAAAGAAAATGGTGGTGAAAGAAATAGAGAGAGGAAAGAAGGAGAAGAAGAGAAGACTCTCCAACGACTTTTGCCGCCGAAGAGGAGCATAGGAGATGGAGAGTTTTGAACCAGAGAGAGAGAGAGAGTTGGAAGCGCTTCTAGAGTGAGAAGCTAACTCTTTTTCTTACAAACTGAGTATATTTCAATGTGTTTGGTCCTCTTGCAAATCCACCACGGGTTACTTGATTGTATTTAATAGAGGAGTTGTGGCATGGCAATCAAGCCAACAAAAATTTGTTGTTCTTTCAACTATAGAAGCAGAGTTCATTACATCAACGGAAGCTTGAAAGAGTTGTTATGGATGAAAAGCTATGTTGAGGAACTCGGTTGTAAACAAGACCGCTATGTGCTATTTTGTGACAGTCAAAGAGCTATACACCAAAAGTTTTGCATTTCATGCAAGATCAAAACATATTAATGTAGACACCAGTGGGTTAGAGTTGTCCTTAATTCTAAGTCATTAGAGCTTCAAAAGGTTCATACTGATAAGAATGGTTACAACATGTTTACAAAGATTGTCTCAAAGGAAAAGCTTGATATTTGAACCCCGAGATGGTGATCAGCTCTTTATAAAGGAGGGTGGGGGCAATTGTTGAGTCCTTTAAAAATAAAAATCATATTGGGAGCCCTAGCCCATTTAGCCTTTGCACTTAAATTGGGTATCATGTTCCCTCGTTACCATGGGGTATTATCAGAAGAAGGCAAGAGAGAGAGAGAGAGAGAGAGAGAGAGAGAGAGAGAGAGAGAGAGAGAGGGAGAGAGAGAGAGGTTGCTGGGAAAAAGTTCTACGAAGATTAACCGCGTTGCTATAGCCATCCACGAAGATTGAACTGTTAAATTGCTCTAACTTTTGGACAGCTACTTCATCTCGTCGAGAGAGAGAGAGAGAGAGAGGTAGGTTGCTGGGAAAAAGTTCTACGAAGATTAACCGCGTTGCTATAGCCATCCACGAAGATTGAACTGTTAAATTGCTCTAACTTTTGGACAGCTACTTCATCTCGTCGATATCTACGTTTTGACTGTTGACATCTTCATATAGAGGTCTACAAATCAGTTAACGGAGCTTTGGTCAAATTGCTCTTTTTGAGTCATATTTCTCTCTAATTAGTTATTACTTCCATATTGGTTGATTAGTTGTTGCAAGAAAATGATGATATTGTATGGTTCTAATATTATCTAGACCATTCAAAAAAAAAAAAAATTATCCAGAGGAAACATTGTATATTTGCATTATTGGTGAGTAGAAATTTTGGGATGAACTCCAGTCCCGTGATTTTTTCCGTTTTGAATTTCCACGTAAAAAAATTCACGTGTTCTTTGGGTTACTTGATTTAAGTGTGATGTCTTGTTATTGGTAACTACTTGTGTACATTGTAGTTACTAGGTTTGCTTTATTTGTTTACTTCCTATTACGTTAAACAAGATTTTGGATTTTTCGTGTTTCGTCCCCTTCATTGTGGTATCAGAGCTATTAGTTGTGATAGTTGTTGTGTGACTTGTTTGAATAATGGAAACTAATACAAGTAGAATACTGAATTTAAATGATTCAAATTATCATGTTTGGAAATGAAAAATGGAAGACTTTTTTCACGTGAAAGATTATTATATACCTACGTTTGCTAGAGATAAACTCGTTGATAAGACAAGATTGTTTTGCATGGGCAAGTATATAGGTATTTACCATATCAATGGAGAGACACATGCACACACCTTGTGGAATGAGCTTCATAAGTTGTATTTTTGAAAAATAAAAAACAAACTATTTTTTTTAGGAGGATGATGAATCTAAAGTACTAAGATGAGATGAGACTCTTGTGACAAACCACTTGAAATTATAATCAACTTGTTGGAATGAGAATCAATTTGATGATGAGATATAGAGATTGTGACTTTCTGGGACACTACCAGATACTTGGGAGACATTCGAGTTTTCATTGTCTAACTTTACTCCGGATGGTGTTATTATCATGAATTTGACTAAGAGCAATGTTCTAAATGAAATATTTGCATAAAGTCACAAGGCTTATCATCCGGTTTTGATGTTCTATTTGTATAAAATAAGAAGAGGAATCAGAGTAAAGTTTTGAAAAATTGAAGCTGTTCACGGGGCAAATATGCAAATGTGGGTTACCATTGTGGACAGATAAGTCATATGATATAAAAAATAAATAAATAAATAAAAACTTGCTTAAATTGAATAAGGAAAAGAAGAATGAAAAGAAAAAAGGGGAAGCAAAAAAGATGGAAGTGACAATGGAGATCAAGCATCCGCCACTGTTAATATATATTTTGCGCTTGTCTCTAATTGTGATATTGTTAATCTTGTCAATAATGATGTGATTTGGGTAGCTGACAGTAGTACTACATAGCGAAGTGATTACTTTGCATATTTCAACTAAAATGATTGAGATTGTCAAGATGGGTATAAAGTTTCATCTTGTTGATATTGGGGATGCATATTAGGATCATGGTAATGGAATGAAGTTAACCCTGAAAAATATAAAACATGTTCCAGATATGAAAATGAATTTGATTTCAACTACCAAACTTGATGATGAGGGATACTACAACTCTATGATGGAAACAAAACGCAGAAAACCCAAAACTTTGTTTGGAAATAAACAAATAAAGCAAACCAAGTAATTAATATATACACAAGTAGAAGTGGGTGAAATAACCTCCACAATGGATAAACATAAAGTTGAAACTATCTATAGTTGTGCAAGTGAAACCTTACTAATTGTTATGGACCCTGTATGTTAAGCTGATTGTAGTGGGTTGATGGTTGTGGCTAGTCACAGCGAGTTGTATGCCTAACAAGCAGAGAAGTTTAAGCAAATTTCTAATTCTATCAGAATTAGTAGGACACATAGTACATGTATAAATATACACTAGAACAAATAACAAAGGAGACAATCTCCATCATGACTTGTTTTGCAGATGCTGTCCGAGGGCTGCCGATTGGGAGGTTGCGTGAGTCCAAGCTTCCTAGCCGTTCCATTTTCGCGTAGCCACACTTTGGCGAATAAAAAAAAGTTAATAAAAAATTGCAAAAAATGCAGAAAAATTCTTGTTTACTGCATTTGTGTTTCAACGACAGTGAGCAGCTTTGCTCCATATTGTATCATGCATCATGTGTATTTGTGTGCTTATCAATTTTCTTGGTATTATTGTGCATTACACTATCTTCTCTATCCACCACATCGATTAAGTGTTTGCACCCTTTCTGTTCCTTCTTTTTTATTCTTTATTAAACAACTAGGGGTTCTCTTTCTTCTCCATCTTGAGAGGAAATGTCTTGTTATATTGTGTATGCCTCCATGGCAGAACCTTATGTAGCTCTTATTATCCACCATAATAGGAGCACCATTTACGACTATAAGTCTATTTTTTCATACTTAACTTTAGAATCTAACTGGCACCGGTTCTCAATTCCGTTCAACATTGAGTTATCTGTAGCTGAAACTTATCAATTTCCTGACAATTGTTCGCAATGATGGGTATGTTTTTATCAAGCTTGTTTTGCAAATGAGTTCTAGTTGCCTCCTCACCCATTCGTTGTCCACTTTTTGCATCAATATGATATTGCTCCCAACCAACTTGCTCCTAATGCATAGTTTATCCTAATGAGTTTTATTTCAATTTGTCAACAACGGGGTGTTGAGCCTAACCTTGGATTATTTAGGGGCTTGTATCAGATAACTCTCCATACTGAGAGGACGGGATGATTGTACTTTCGGGCTATCTCCTCCCCTTATCTCATAGTTAATCTACCCACAACCCCCTCTGAGTGGAAAAGAAATTTCTTTTTCGCTAAATATCCTTCAGAATGGGGTTTTAAGTCTTCTTGGTCATGTTCTCCTTGCCAGTCTGCTCTTCCCTCAGTAGAGATCAACCCTTACCTATGTGGGTTAGTTACTTAATTTTGCACTTCAGGGTCCTACCACGGGCGGCAGCTGGCTACAACTTTGTTTTCTGGTATCTTTTGTTTATGTAGTAATTTCACTTGTATTATTTGCACGTTTGGTGATTGCAACAATATGCATTTTTATAATAATATATTTAATGTATTTGTTTAGGCATGAATCCAAACTATCTTCTTCAGCACGCGCAGCAACTCGGGTCCTAAGTTGGCGAGAGAGTGCACGTCCTACCGCGGAGGCTGCCCGAAGTAGTAAGTCCCGGGCTCATGAGTTAGGATGCTCCAAACGACGTCGTCCACCTCAAGTTACCTCGCCCCTACCTGACTGATCACGAATCACACTTCCACGTGAGCAGTTTATAGATGTTAATAGTTGGGCAGGGGTGAGTGAGCTTGTGCCTCTTCCTGGGAATGAAATTGTCACTTTGAGTATGGACTTTGACGCCCAAAAGAGTGCACCGTGCCATCTGGATTCTGCCTTCCAGCTTAACAAAGGTATGTATCCATTGTACGACCGAAACATCATGGATTATGCCTCCACTGAGCGAGTCGGGGATATAGCTGTTCTCTATGCTATGCATATGGTGCTTTTGTTTAATTATGCATATACCCAGTGTTATTTTTATATCCATACTTATTATGTATAATCCCTCGTGTATACATGCTGGTCTTTCTATAGGAGAGCTACGTACTCGAGTCGGTCGAGCTGACCAGGCTTCAAAGCGCAACCAGGAGGCTCTCCTTAGGACTCAGACCAAGTTTGACCAGGAGCAGGGTTTACTTCGAGGTCAATTTGAGCAATTTTAGAAGCGCACTACTGAGGTGGAAGCTTAATTGTCTGAACGCATTGTTGCCTCTGAGAAAGATGCTTTAGAGATTTCTCGTCTGCAGGGGCTTCTTGACTGGCTGGGAAGGGGCTTCATGTCTTGGCTTGAGACACCTGCTGGGAAGGATTGGATGGTCAGTATGAACAATAGTTCATACTACACAGGTTTTGACCACTGCAAGTGAGCAGCTCTCCACTATAGACACATTAACCAAGTATTTGCCTCCAATCTATCATTTGATGAGTACAAGGCGTTGCCCCTAGTGAAATATGTGACTCCCACTACCCTTACTTTTGAGCATAACGAGGACGAGGATATAGCGGAAGGACGACATGATTAGTCCCTTTTATGTTGTTTTCATTATGTGTTTCTATGGTTTATGATCCTGTAACACTCGTTGTCTGTAATATCTACGCTATGATATATTTACAAGAACATAAACCATAGAAACACATAAATGAAAACAACATAAAAGGGACTAATCATGTCGTCCTTCCGCTATATCCTCGTCCTCGTTCTGCTCAAAAGTAGGGGTAGCGGGAAACATGTATTCCACTGGGAGCAATGCCTGGTACTCATCAAATGATAGATTGGAGGCAAATACTTGGTTGATGTGTCCATAGTGAAGAGTTGCTCGCTTGCAGTGGTCAAAATCTGTGTAGTATGAGCTATTGTTCATACTGTCCATCTAATCTTTCCTAGCAGGTGTCTCAAGCCAAGACATGAACTGGCTGCTCTGCCAGTCAAAAAGCCCCTGCAGACGAGCAATCTCTAAAACATCTTTCTCAGAGGCAACAATGCATTCATACAGCTGAGCTTCCACCTCAGTAGTGCGCTTCTGAAATTGCTTAAATTGACCTCGAAGTAAACCCTACTTCTGTCAAACTTGGTCTGAGCCCTAAAGAGAGCCTCTTGGCTGCGCTGTGAAGCCTGGTCAGCTTGACGGGCTCGAGTACGTAGATCTTCTATAGAAAGAGCAACATGTATACACGAGGGATTATACATAATAAGTATGGATATAAAAATAACACTTGGTATATGCATAATTAAACAAAAGCATCATATGCATAGCATGGAGAATAACTATATCCCCGAATCGTTCAGTGGAGGCAGAATCCATGATGTTCCGGTCGTACAATGGATACATACCTTTGTTAAGCTGTTAGGCAGCATCTAGATGGCACGATGCACTCTTTTGTGCATCAAAGTCCATACTCAATGTGACAATTTAATTCCCAAGAAGAGGCACAAGCTCAATCACCCCTGCCCAACTATTAACATCTATAAACTGCTCACGTAGAAGAATGATCCGTGATCAGTCAGGTAGGGGCGAGGTAACTTGAGGTGGACGACGTCGCTTGGAGCATCCAGACTCATGAGCCCGGGACTTACTACTCCGGGCAGCCTCCGCGGTAGAATGTGCACTCCATCGCCAACTTGGGAGCCAAGTTGTTACGCGCGCTGAATAAAGCAGTTTGGATTCATGTCTAAACACATGCATTAAATATATTACTATAAAAATGCGTATTGCTGCAATCATCAAGTGTGCTAATAATACAAGTGAAATCACTATATGGACAAAAGATACCATAAGATAGAGTTGTAGCCAACTGCCGCCCGTGATAGGACCAGAAAGTGCATAATTGAGTAACTAACCCACATAGGTAAGGGTTGGTCTCTACTGAGGGAAGAGCAGGCTGGCATGGAGAACACGACCAAGAAGACTTAAAACCTCACTCTGAAGGATATCTAACGAAAAATAAATTTATTTTCCACTTTGAGGGGGTTGTGTGTAGATTAACTATGAGATAAGGGGAGGAGATAGCCCGAAAGTACTATCATCTCATCTCCTCGGTATAGAGAGTTATCTGATACAAGCCCCTAAATAACCCAAGGTTGGGCTCAACACTTCGTTGTTGACAGATTGAAATAAAACTCATTAGGATTAATCATGCATTAGGAGCAAGTTGGTTGGGGGCAATATCATATTGATGCAAAAAGTGGACAACGAACGGATGAGGTGGCAACTAGAACTCATTTTCAAAACAAGCTTGATAAAAACATACCCATCCTGGCGAACAATTGTCAAGAAACTGATAAGTGCTGGCTACAGATAACTCAATGTTAAACGGAATTGAGAATCGGAGCCAGTTAGAATCTAAAGTTAATCATGAAAAAATAGACTCATAGTCATAATACTTTGCCATGGAGGCAGACACAATATAACAAGACATTTCCTCACAAGAGGGAAAAGAAAGAGAACCGTCCTTAGACATAGTTGTTGAATAAAGAATAAGAAAAGAAAGAACAGAAAGAGTGCAAACACTTACACAATATGGTGGACAGAGAAGATAGAGTAATTGAATCATGCACAAATGTACCAAGAAAAATGGTAAGCACACAAATATACATTTACAGGATGTATGATACAATATAGAGCAAAACTGCTCATTGTCATTGAAACACAAATGAAGCGAACAGGATTTGTCCAAGATTCAATTACTCTATACACAAGTATTTACTGTTGAAGTGGGTGAAATAAGTCACACATCAAATAAAAATAAAGTTGAAACTACATATAGTCGTGCAAGTGAAACCCTACTAATTGTTATGGACCCTGTATGTTAAGCTAGTTATAGTGGGCTAAGAGTTGTGGCTAGTCACAGCGAGCTGTAGGCCCAACAAGTAGAGAAGTTCATGCAGAGTTATAATTCTATCAGAATTAGTAGGGCACATAGTATAAGTATAAATACACACTAGAACGGATAACAAAGAAACAATCTTCATCAGGCCTTGTTTTGTAGGTGTTGTCTGAGAGTTGCCGGTTGGAGGTCGCGCAAGTCCAAACTTCCTGGTTGTTCCATCTTCGTGTATCAACACTAATAAGATTGACCTTTTGATAGCGAAAGCTCAAACCATTGTATGTAGCCAAATATCAAAATTTAACATGCTATTAGAAATGGTTTTGATACAAGTCTAACCTCGTTTATGTTTCTTTCCCTTGTGGTCTTCGGCCTGATTGCACACGCCTGGCCGTCACAACTCACAACGTGGCTGATTTGTGCTGGAATTTTTACCCAACAGCCTCTTTTTTGTGTTTCTCTTTTATATTTTTTTTTATTATTATTTGTATTTTGCCCCCCCGGTAATATCTCTTAGCAACAAGAGAACAAAACACAACATTTAATTAACATAAAGGCTTCATGGACTTAGGTCAAGTGATTAAAACACTTTGGATTCTCTCTGAGGTCTCGAGTTCGAATTTCCTTGTCGACGGTATGGGATGGGATTTGTGGGGAAGGATTGAGGGTGACTCTCTTTTTGGAGAGTGAGAAACATTGTTATTTCGAGTATGATATCCCATTGTTAATCAAATAAATAAATAAATATAGACCCAACAATTCTCCCCCTCCTTTTATATAAGGAGGTGATCAACATTCCAATGATCAAACAACAAACGTCAAAATAGCACATAACAGTCTTGTTTAAAACCAAGTTCCTCAACATATTTTTTCAAGCTTTCGTTGTTGCGATGAACACTGCTTCTGTAGTTGAAAGAACAATTTTTTTGCAATATTGGCTGGTATGCTACAACACCCTCATTAAACATAATTAATTAGCCTGAGGTGGAATTGCAGGAGTAAACATCTCCTGCCATATCTGAATTTGCAAGTCAACATCTCTTGCGACCCAAAGTAAGCTTCACATTTGAAGTGTCAAAATGATATCTCATAATTCACTTCACCGCATTCCAATACTCTCTTCCCGGGTTTGATAAATAATGGTTGACGATTTCAACACACGAGCTATGTCTACTTTTGTACACACCATGACATACATCAAACTTCCAACAGCTAAAACATAAGAAACATTTATCATGTCTTTCTTCTTTTGATCACAAGAAGGGCTTTGCTTAGAACTTAGCTTCAAATGAAAATATAGAGCACTAACCACTTTAGTTTTGTCCATTTTAAACCTCTAGAGAACTTTCTCAATATACTTCTCTTAAGATAAGAAAAGTTGCATTCTACTCCTGTCTCGAGTTATTCTTATACTGAGGATCTGCTTTACTAGCCCCAAATCCCTCATAGCAAAGGGTTTATACAACTGCTTCTTCAGCTTATCAACTCTAGAAGCATTCTTAGTAACATTTAACATGTTGTCCACATAGACGCGCCGACGGTGAGTTAGATCGATGCAGAATCAGATTTGATCCAGATTCTGGCATGATTGTGTGGATGGCTAAACAGAGGTGGGCTTATGGGGTTTCACCAGACGGTGCAAGGTGAGTATGACGGTGTGGACTCATACCTCAGATAAGACACCATGAGAATGGTCAAAACTCTTATTTCCAAACTTCGTTGGCTTGACGGAGTTGATACATGGCAAGGACAAACCGCATAAAGAAAAAATAAGCTCTCAAGGCTTTGATACCGTGTGAGATTTGAGAGAATTGTGTGTTTATTCACATAGCTCAATGCCTAATTTATAATACATCAAGCCAAATCAGGATCCCTAAAATCAAGCTACTCAATATAATCTATCACTATGTTATGGAAATTCTAAGGGAATCTAACTTTAAATGCCAAACTTAAAACGACAGAACTATAAGTTCACACTCACGAATAATGTGATGGCTCCATTTTAGACATCAACTTTATCCTATGCCTTGAATGATACGAGAAACAAAGTGGACTAATAAATTATTCATGGGATGACCTATAGGGTCTCAATAGCGGCACCATTCTAAGGCTAGCGGAATATCAAAAACCTATATTGTAATAAAGGGTGCAAAATAGATGAAGAAGTACCACTTTCACCATCAGATATATCTGCAAGCCTTGCAATTGCATCCATAAGCGCACGTTCATGATCCTGAATTGAGCAAACACATTATTGGTACTCTTGATTAATAATGAATCATGAGGAACTTTAAGAAGATTTGATAGAACTAATCGTGTGTATCGTGATAGTAGTTTGGGAAGTGGGGGATCCGAGGTTGAAGCACAACCCGCCATTCTTACTTTTAGCACTTTCTTTGCGTTCTCAATCTCACGAGGATCAGGGTGATTTGCACTAAAGACCCTCTCCACCTGCCAAAAAACAAACCAGAATATAATATCATAGGCAAGGATATTAACAAATCTACAACAAAAATAAAATTGAAAAAATAAGCTAACAAATCTACAATTGCTGAGGTGTTACTACTTACTACCATAGACACTTCATATTACCACAAGTTTGTGATATGGACCAATATGCTTTCACATACCTCCTTGATTAGACTATCTGTGTGCAGTATTTGTATATCATCTGGCCCCTTCTTTCCACTGCAGTTTTGTGATGGTAGAAATTCTTTTCTAGAGGGACCTTTTGGGACTCCTCTACCTCTACCCACACCTGAAGCACTATCACGGCCTGCAGATCTATTAATCCCATGACCTGATTGACCATAAGCCCCTCGTTGAGAGACTCCAGAGTCATCACCTTCCCATTGTATGTCCTCGGGAGAGATCTGCATTATGAAATATCAATCAATACTAGCAAAAAGACTGAAACGAAGGTAAACTCTATGCAAGGGAAAACCTCTCCTACATTCTGCAACTCCAGTATCCACCACACGGGACAATGGATCAACTTTCTATATAATTTCAAGCAAAGGATGTCTTCAATTCTAATATACCATTTCACGAACTCAACTATTACCTAAGAGAGAAGGCTCTTTGAATATGAACAGGTCAGTAGCACGAATCTTGCACAATTTCATTATGTATAACAGAACTCTAAAATAATAGTAAAATTGTAAGTAATGTAACAGAATGACTAACAAAAGTCCATTCTGACAGAAAACTATTAGGTCAAATTGTTGGTTATAGTAAAAAAAATCTGGAGTGTTTTGTTGCTTGCAGAAATACACTCCTATAAGCGCATCCCATCATCTACAGAAGCTTCTAGCAACGACAGCGTCAAAGACCAATTTTACTGCGAATAGGTGCAGTTCACATGAGAATATAGCAAAAGTATATTTTTCCCGGTCCAGAAATCAAATCAAAGCACTAAATTTACCTCAGAGAGATAGTATATTTTTCCCGGTCCAGAAATCAAATCAAAGCACTAAATTTACCTCAGAGAGATTAACCCATTCCCAAGTTTCGTTTGGAGTGCCAATATCATAGACCAGAGCATGTCGCCCCTGAAACAGAAAAATAGTAAATACAAATATATTAAACGTGGTAATAAAGTAATACAAATATATTTTAAAAGTGAAATACGTTGATGTATAGTTTTGTTTAATTTTTTAGAACACCCGTTCATATCTAGTTTTTTTTTAGGAGAAACATCAATATAT
>JAYMTA010000543.1:0-27135 GCA_036897625.1 Pelargonium cotyledonis
AATCATTTAAATATTAAACTTTCAAATTTTAATTCAAGATTGCCATGTATATATTGTCTGTATAATGTAACCCAATCAAAATATGACACATGGCAAATAATTATGTTTTAAAATTATTTTTATTAAAAAAAATTCCACATCAGCAGTTTTAACGGTGATTTGGACGGAACCTAACGGCAAGGACTAACGGAGTTCACTTTTTGACAGTAGAGGGACTAATTCGGTCCATTTAGAAGTAGAGGGACTAATTCGGTTCATTCCTGATAGTAGAGGGACCACTGGGGTAATAATTCCCCCTAAAAAGTGTCCACTTACTTTTCTATTAGGTTAGTTATGCATAAGTTACCTACGATATTCATAAGATAAGTTAGTTAGAACCCCTTAAGTTTGTTTCAACATGATCACATTATACATGAGGGTACAAAGGGAAAATCCAGCACTAGCTAACTTATCATTGATTTTTACAAAAAAAGAGGAAGTGGACACTTATGTTGGGATGAAGTGTTTGTTTCTTGAAAAACCTTTTAAAACACTGATAATAATGTCGTTTTACAGCTAGAGCTAGCATTAATTGTTTGCGTAGTTGGGCTAAAATTGTTAAAGATGGCTCCTTTATCTTCAGGGTTTCTTTAGATACAGAGTAGATGAGTTGTAAATTAAAGCACTTGCTATTCTTTTGTAGATTAGGTCAAGGCTGAGATTGAGTCTTTGTAGGTAGTTCCTTTTTACCATTGATACTTTCTATTTGATATTTATCTGTTAGATTAGGTGAATGCTGAGATCGAGTCTTTTTCCACCTGTTTTTTTAGTCCTCAAAGTACAAAGTTAGGTCAGGTATAACTAAATTACTTTGTCTTCAACTGTTGAAGGTCAGTAATTTTGTTATTTTTCATTGTGAATGCAGACAATATTTCTGCCTGTTGTTGGGCTTGTTGACCCTGATAAGTTGAAGCCTGGAGATCTGGTTGGGGTGAACAAAGATAGTTACTTGATCTTAGACACCTTGCCATCTGAGTATGATTCTCGTGTGAAAGCTATGGAAGTTGATGAAAAACCGACTGAAGACTACAATGATATTGGAGGGCTGGAGAAGCAGGCAAGAGTTTGATTCATAAAAGAGCTGTTGCTGCTATATATATGTAGCTAATGAACTATATTATTTGCTCCAGATCCAAGAACTAGTTGAGGCCATAGTTCTGCCTATGACACACAAAGAGAGATTTCAGAAATTAGGAGTTCGTCCACCTAAAGGTGTGCTTCTTTATGGACCTCCAGGGACTGGTAAAACTTTAATGGCTCGTGCGTGTGCAGCTCAAACAAATGCCACTTTTCTGAAGCTAGCAGGCCCACAGCTTGTTCAGGTATTTCTTTGTGCTTATGCCCCCACCCATGCACACTCTTAAAACGGTAAATTCTTAATGGTCTCTTTTAATTGGAAACAGTTCTGGTTCAAGATTTGAATATCCCCCTCATAGTGCTCTTTTTGTAACAAACTCAAGGGATTTTTAACTAACTTATCTTGGGGATATTGTTTGTGATTGATACACAACTAACTAATCAAAAAGTAAAGTGGAAACTTATTTTGGGACCAAGAGTATATAATATGATAAGAACTTGTACAATTTTTGCAATGTTCTGCTTACAATGAACTTAAATGTTTACAGATGTTTATTGGGGATGGAGCAAAACTCGTCCGCGATGCCTTTCAACTTGCTAAAGAAAAGTCCCCCTGCATCATCTTTATTGATGAAATTGATGCTATCGGCACAAAGCGATTTGATAGGCATGTCACCTACTTTTCTATTTCACAAGTAGATGTACCCATTGTAATATGGGTTTTGGTAGGACCTACTGATGTAATTACATGTATGACCAGCCTACTTTTTGTGTGTGTGTGTGTGTGTGTGTTTTCACTGCAGTGAAGTGAGTGGAGATAGGGAGGTGCAGCGAACAATGTTAGAATTGCTTAATCAGCTAGATGGTTTTAGTAGTGATGACCGGATTAAGGTTTGCTTCTGCTTGTTTAATTCCTTGTTTCTTCCTTTTACTTCTTTTGGTTACTCAATTGCTATTATGTTTATGATTCAAATTTTTGTTAAGAGTTGAACACTGGTATTAAGTATTAACTGTTTACTGAACCGATTTTTCTATAAAAAAAATTCATCTTCTAGACTATAACCTACAACAATGCTTGTAGTGCTGATAAAGTATCCTTTGTCACGGATGTCAAGAATTTGGTGTATCTGGTAAATTTCAGGTCATAGCAGCAACAAATCGAGCTGATATCCTTGACCCTGCCCTGATGCGTTCTGGTAGATTGGATCGTAAAATTGAGTTTCCACACCCCACTGAAGAAGCAAGAGCTAGAATATTGCAGGTACGCTTCTGAGTTATGTTTCTTTTCCCAAAGTTTATGCTTAATTTCCTTGCTCGTAGCAGAATCCTTATTGGTTACCCCTCTTGCACTAAACATGCAGATCCACTCAAGAAAGATGAATGTTCACCCAGATGTCAATTTCGAGGAGCTGGCTCGGTCCACAGATGACTTCAATGGAGCACAGCTGAAAGCTGTGTGTGTGGAGGCTGGCATGCTAGCTCTCCGACGTGATGGAACTGAGGTATGTACTCATCTTCGATTTTTGCTCTTGTTATTCCCCTGGGTTGGCAACAACTTGTCACTAACTTCTTCAAATGATGTCATTGAGGCGCATATGGGAGGAAGAGCTAACCACTAGGCCGATTGTTTGGGATTACAGGTGAATCATGAAGACTTCAATGAAGGTATTATTCAGGTTCAGGCGAAGAAGAAGGCCAGCTTAAATTACTACGCATGAGATGAATCCATGGAGGCTTTGTGTGAGCCTGGAGCTTGGAATATCCATTGGCGCTAAAAGCTTAAGACGTTTAGGCTACGAAGAAATTAACCTTTCAAAATATGTTGTGTACTGAAGAAATGTCTCCCGACCTCCTCACTTGAGATGTGTATTCTCCATCTCTAATGCATTTTACAATACATGCATCATTCCAACTGAATAATGACACTAAAGGAAACAGTTGGAATTAACATCCTAATTTCTGCAAGTACTCTCTGTTGAAGCCTTGTTCATCCATTTGTGTTAAATTCTTGAACTTCTAATATGCATTTACATTGAAGTCACAGTTTTCTTGTTAATCAATTCTTTAACAATGGGAAAAAAAAAAAAAAAAAACTTTCACCTCTCTCCTCTTTGCCTAAACTAGGGTTCTTCGCAGTCACAACCGCACTCGCCGGGCCACCGTTTTCTGGCCAAATCCATTCGATTTCTCAGTGAAGGTGGCCCTAAATCTTATATTTACCATAAAATTAGCTAGTTGTTTTTTAGCTTATGGGTAGTTTCGGGCTGGATGTAGTTGGATCTGCGAAGCTCTAATTCGTCTATTATCCACTAATTTCTTAGGCTTGGTTCTGATCTGGTTCGTAGTTTCGGATCAGTTGGGGTTTGTTCTTTCATCAAGCTTTTGTGGGGGTTTTGTCTTGCTGCTAATTTCTCAGGCGTGTTTTCGATTTGGGTTCGTTGTTCTGATTTCGTACCACTTGGGGTTCGTTCTTTCATCAAGCATATGTGGAGTCACAAACTTTTCCTTGGAAGCTGAAAATGTATTGCCAGAGGAGTTCTAATTTCACAATCTTGGCCATATGAAAAGGAAATTTAGTGGTTCCATTGAGAAGGATTTTATATTGGAAAAGCCTCTTCACCAAATTAGAAAAACTAATGTTCATCCCATTTCCTCAAAAATTCAAACTTCCAATAGTTCAGATATTGTGGATGTTGAAACCTCGTCATCTTCATTTTCGGGCATAGGTAAAAAAATTAGAGGGGGAAAGATTGATAGTTTGGTGGGTCAAACATGTGAAGATAAGAAACTCATGTCCAGAAGAGGTCGATTTGAAAGTTGTTCTAAACCTTTGGATTAGAAGCATCGCTACATGAAGATCAAGCTCTATGGACAACGAAGCACCAAACTCGAGCAAAGAATGGCTCTCTGAAATTCTTTCCAAGGCAGATCAAAGACTAACTAGGACCTCAGGGCCCTCTTCTGGAGTACTTCATCAGCTTGAGAAATATGTAAGGAGAAATGATATCTTTAGAAACTCGATCTTCTCATGAGGAAAAGTAATTAGAAAAGCGACCACGTCGGTCCAAGAATTGGAAGTATCAGAAAAAGGAAAGGAAAGAATTATGATCAATAGTCCTGAGTTTCCAAGGAAGCCTTCCAAGATTAGGATACCTAGAGCACAAGTTAATCTTCGGATATTCGACAAGTTCATTTTTTCATGAGACATGTCTTTCTCTCCGTCAAAAGCTGGGGATGGGGGAAAATTCTTGATAGAAATGGCCTGATATTAGCTCGTCTTAACACTTCTCAAAGGCATATAGTGCATTTAAGACGAAGTGGTAGCAATTTTGTCAGTTAGCAACTTTATATTCCAAAATAACATTAAAGAAGAATGCATTTCGACTGATTCATTATCTATTTACAGAGAAATCCAGTCGATTGATTCTGACCCAACCAACAACAAAGTAGATTGTGGAGTTGCATTGACTGATATTAAATGTCCTTAAATGCCATGTTAGAGGTGATATTTCGTATGTAGATAGGAAAATCGGTTAGTGATTATAAACAACCATAACCAGTATATAATCCTACCTTGAATAAATAAAAATTACAACTTAATATAAACAATTTACATTTTTCTAATTAGAGTAGGTCAATTTGGTTGTTATAATATATATATATATATATATTGGTCTATAACGTTTGGGGTTTCTCTTGCACTTCAACAGTGAACAGTTAGTTTGAACTTTGGATTCAATTTAAAAAGGAAAAACAGGTTATGCAATATTTTGCTTGTGAAAATCGTAATCATGTTTTGTCTAAATGCCAGAATATCAAGTACAAGGAATTCATGAGTCTTCCAGCCTCAAAACAAAATTTTTATCAAAAAGGTCGTGTTCCGGTAGCTCAAGCTAAAGTTCGATCAAAGGAGTCAAATGTGCATTAGTCATTGGAAAGTTCGGATTCAGATAGTTCTTATTGTGCTTTGGCCTAAAGCTCAAATTCTTATACTGGGCGGCATCAAGAATGTGACAAAAGTGGCAAGACTTCTGATATGCTTTCTTCTCGTTCTAAAAGTCATGTTTTAAACAAACTTGTCATGGAATTTAAGGTTGTGGACAAATTTGCCAGTCAATTTCCATCTAGCCGGACAGAATCAAGAAAGTCTTCTAGCTTTCATCACTCAGCTACATGTATAATATTCAAGCATCATCATCGAGGTTCATCTAGACGAGATGTTAAGAAGACTCGTAAGGAGATTGGGATAAAAAAAACAGGAACCTTCTCAGAGTACTGGAGTAGGACACAAGCACAAGAGCAGCGGCTGGGTTGCAGACTTTTGTTTGCTTAAGTGTGGGTGATTCGGTCACCTTTACAGTAAGTTGTTGAGTTTGCGTGATCACGATTAAAAAAAAAGTCCTTCAACTATTAATTATAAGGGTTAAAATTATCATTGACTCTCCAACTATATACTCATATCACCGTTAATCCTCCAACTATTTTTTAAATCACCATTAGAACTCCAACTATACATTCTCTTCACCGGTTCACAAAATCTCGATTTTTGAAAATAGATAACGGAAAAGATAACTTCCGTTAATCACATGAGTGGCACATGTCAATATAGAGTAAGAAATAGAAGGGTTAAAATTACCATTGACCCTCCAGCTATACACTTATATCACCATTGATCCTTCTACTATTTTTAAATCAACATTAGTATTCCAACTACATATTCTCTTTACGAATTCACAAAAACGATATTTTGTCTATTTTTTTTAAATATGATAAAACATTATATCACTGTAAATTCAATTACCACAAGATCCAATGAGTTCATCAAATTAATATACTGGATAAGATTCATTATCAAATTTTGTTCGAATCGGATAAAATTTATATTTTTAGTTTAAAATTAGTGGATTGTGTGATCCAAATGTTTTTTTGTAAGAAAAAACTGATCATATCCAGTCTAATACTGATCGGATTGAATTAAGGTTTAAAAAACAATTTGACCAAAACAAAATACAAAAATCTATACCAATCTGAGAAAGAAAAATTGGCAAGCTAAGCAACAACAAGTTTATTAAATATGATGATGAAGATGATTTATTTACAAAATATATCAAACAATTGAGTAAAGTGATCCAAATCAAGAAAAACCTTTATCAATTCAAGAGTTCAATAAATAGAGATAAGTTGCAAAATTCATAGCATACTATTACCTTAAACAAAATAGACGTTTGTGTTTCAACAGAAAAGTTTTTGTAATATCCAAACCACATGTATCCAAACAACCGAAAAGTTTTTGTAATATCCAAGCCAGATAACATATTATTACCTTAAGCGAATTCAAACAAAATTCGATAATGAATCTTATTCAATATATTAATTTGATGAACTCATAAGATCTTGTGGTTATTGAATTTACAATGATATATTGTATTATCATATTTAACAAAATGGACATAATATCGTTTTTGTGAATTGGAAACGAGAGTGTGTAGTTGGAGTGCTAATGGTGATTTAAAAATAGGAGGATGAACGGTGTTACAAGTGTATAGTTGGATAGTCAGTGATAATTTTAACTCTTCTATTTGTTACTCAATATTGACATGTGTCACTCATGTGATTAATGGAAGTTATATTTTCTGTTATCTATTTTCAAAAATCGAGTTTTTGTGAACCGGTGAAGAGAATGTGTAGTTGGAGTACTAATGGTGATTTAAAAAATAGTAGGAAGATCAACGTTGGTTGGAGGGTCAATGGTAATTTAACCCTAATTATAATTTAAAAATAATTGAAAGATCAAACATGACATGTATATAAATGGTAGAAAACTTAAATCCCTCTTTCCAGCAAATGTATTTTGAACCAATTCAGGAGAAGTTGATGATTTTCACGTAGTGTAAAATAACTCAAGTGCATCATAATGTATCAACCATAACCTCTCCATTGTACAATTTCACATCTTTAGTGTATCTGACATATAACAAAGGAATAAAAAATAGCATACAAGTGAGTGAGTAAATGAGAGGTAGATTGATGATATTGGCAAACATAGCTAAGAATCCTTTAGACTGAAAAATTGATTAATTGGCTATTAATTCTGCTTAGTCAACAAGAAGTAAAGACACATCCACTTTGTTTCTGTACACAAAATCAGATTATATAGCCCTACTGCTATTACTATTAATACTGCTGCTGCACATTCTCAGTTAGTCTCCACCCTGTGCTCCTCCCCAAGAACCATCTCCCTTTGCAGGCCCCTTCCCCGATCCACCATCTCCACCTTGTTGTGCAGGCTCCTTCTTCCCCCAACCACCATCTCCGCCTTGTTGTGCCGGCTCCTGCTTCCCCCAACCACCATCACCATCCCCTTGCTGTGCAGGCTCCTGCTTATCCCAAGAACCACCTCCCCCTTGGCGTGTTTGCTCCTGTTTTCCCCACGAACCATCTCCCCCTCCCCCTTGGGATGTTTGCTCCTGCTTTCCCCATGAACCATCTGCCCCTTGGCGTGTTTGCTCCTGCTTTCCCATTGAACCATCTCCCCCTTGCTGTGTTTGGTCCTGCTTTCCCCAAGAACGACCTCCACCGACATTTGCCTCCCTGTTTCTGCCATTGCCATCAGTACCTGGAGCTCGCTCCTGATTCACTCGTGTTCGGGGCCGGAAGTACTTCCCAAGAAATTCTTCAGCAAGACTTGGGTATTTGGTCCTCACGAAGTTATCCAAACATTTCCGGTATGAAAAATCTTCTTTTCGTCCAGTAGTATCGACTACATAAAGGCATCTACTCTCCAAGAAACTGCTATGCCTAGAAACCTGTCACATCAAGTCTCAAATTTAATCACACTTCTTATTTTAGAACGAACTCAAACCAATAACTGCATGATAATGTGAAATCCAGGCAACAAAATAAAAACCCAGCCTCTCATGCATAAAATAAGAAAATAACAGCTGATCAATAACGAACATGTAACTGTGCAACATTGAGATGACAACAAAAGTGAAACCTGTCACATCAAGTCTCAAATTTAATCACACTTCTTATTTTAGAATGAACTCAAACAAAGAACTGCATGATAATGGTAAATCCAGGCAACAAAAAAAAAAATCCAGCCTGTCATGCATAAAATAAGAAAATAACAGCTGATCAATAACGAACATGTAACTGTGAAACATTGAGATGACAACAAAAGTCAGTTCCCATTATGTTCTTTTCAGACTGAACCCCTTCTGAAGGATGGCCTCTACCATGTCTAAATACTGGAAAATTCGAACACTTCAAGACCAAAATCGAGTTAGACATTATTCCACATAATCAGGGGTTAACATTTTAGACTGGCACAACAGAAACCAAATCACTGATTGAAAAGTTGATTCCCAACAAAATCCTAAATGACTTTTTCACTTTTCCTATTCAGCAAAAAAAATAAAATTCACTTCACTTCCAAAAGTAGAAGTATAGCAAAAGCTGTACAATCCTTTGCTATAGAAATCATTATAATTAATGACATGCATAAATGTTAGAAAGTTAAAAAAAAAAAAAAAAAAAAAAAAGACGCCATTAGTTATAGATAAATTCAATTGAACTTATTATCAAGAGGCCATTAGTTGGACAAAATCTGCAGACAGGTCATTATGAACCAGGTAATGTTGTATACTGAAGTACACATACCGTAACCCAATTGCAGTAAATTAAGCTTACGCACATTCTACAGATGAAAAAAATAACATTTTAACTACTATTGAAGAATTTGAAATAAACAACAGATAGGTTATAAAATCTTACTACCTCCGCTTCATATTAAATGTCATCCTAGAGTTTTTCACACAAATTAAGTTATGTAAAATGACTTATTTAACCTAACATAGTAGCTTGTGCATTCATTAATTATTACTAGCATTAGTGATAAATATTGTACTTGGTGATATTAAAAAAAGACAGTTGGAATGTGGGGTGACTTTTTGTCTTCAAATAATAGAATGACATTTACTTTGAAACAATTTTTGCTTGCTAGAAAGACAATATGAAATGGAGGTAGTATATAAAATAAATAAATTAGTTTAAGGTATAGGGGTAACAGGGAACATTACGCGAAATTATTCTAAGCAAGAACATATCATCCAGCATACCATGAAATGATCAATTCCGGCACCAGCCTTCACCGCTTTATCCGGATGGTAATTGAAGACATTTTCCAGTATATATGACTGATCCTCAGCTGATAGTGGGTCACCATCATTATACCTGTGTACCAGGAATTTACTAATCAGTATCTTTACTAGTTGTCTTGTTTTTTTTTCCTCTTTTTATGAATAGTTCTAATCCATATTGCAATACATAAAGCAGTAATAAACGTACAGTGGAGCACAAGATTAAGGTAAAACTAGGACAGGGCATCAAGATTAAGATAAAACTAGGATTGCATGCAAAGAAATGAATGATAATGACCCATAACCAATGTAAAATTCAAAGGTCACAAATAGATCCAAACCCACAAGGCACTGGACAATTGTAATTTTAATGAAAAAGGTGGTCTTGTGGGATTTGATAAAATGTCATCTCAGTTAAAGGATTGGGCCAAAAGGAAAGAAGTCCTAACACAAGAGCCAAGAGGTAAATGAGCAGGTGTTAGGGCTAGTTAAGTAAGATGATCTAGAGTCGGCTGGTTAGCTCCTTTGGATGGATGGGTTAAATTTAATGTTAATGAAGTAGCAAAAGGAAAGTCAGGTCCAGCGGGTGTTGGTGGAGTGCCAAGGACTTTGTGCTGAGATGATTTTTGTGCTCTCAGAAAGTACTGGGAAGGGAAACTTGCTCGAATTTTGCTGAGTTGAGAGCCAACATGGTGTTCGAATTAGTTGGTTCATGGCGAGAATGGAAGATATGGTAGATTGGTAGCGGAAAGAAAGTGACTTGAAGGTGGTAGTGTCTTAAATCAACAAGCTTTCACACAAACCATGTAAGTATTGAGAGAGTTTTAAGAAGATCAAAGAATTACAAAAGTAAAATTATGGAGTGCAAGTGGTTTGTTCTTAAAGGGAAGTTAATTCTATTGGTGATATTTCAGAGAAAAAAAATGGTCTTCAGACCTCAACCATGAAAGTATTGGGAGAGTTTTAAGAAGATCAAAGGATTACAAAAGAAAAATTATGGAGTGCAAGTGGTTTGTTCTTAAAGGGAAGTTAATTCTATGGGTGATACTTCAGAGGAAAAAAATGGTGTCTTCAGACCTCAACCTTTATTTCCGTGGTTCTTAATATTAGGAAGGATTGAGCTGAGCGTTTGAAAATAATCTAAAATAAGAGTCTATGAGGGCTTTGTTTTAGAAATGACGATATGCTATTAATATTAGCTAAGGCAGCTTTACCAAGGGGATTTTTTTTTTTCCTCCCTCCATAAGTTTTGTAGGTCTTGTAATATGGTGGCATTCTTGCATGTTATAAGCTTTCATTGCTATTGTGAAAAACCTGGCAGGCGATGGATCAGGGGTAAAGCCTCAATAATTTAATTTAAACTTGAAACATATTGCAATATACTTCATAGCGAATTATTCTACACTCCAATGTGTAAATAACAATTAAATCAGATATAATCAAAGAATTATATGTGAGCACTAAGGAAAACATACCCGGACTGATGCATTATTCTTCGTAGAGACTGCATGATTGGCTCAATGTCCAGCAGAATATCTTGTTCCTCAGAGGTGAACATATCTAACCGCTGTCTTGTTGCGGTGTAAATTCCACCTACAGCATCATTATTAGCCATTCCAGGTGATTTGGCAAGGCGGTTCCTGTCTTTCCAGTCTCCAGTATTTGAACCCCTGCCACCTCCTTCAAATCGATTTTTCTTCATGGTGTCGCGATTTTGACGTCCCCACTGATTTTGTTTTTCACCACCACCACGTCCAGATTTTGAAGAATCCCATCCACGTGCAGTTGTGGGCTGATTCGACTCATATGGAGCCCCCCAACCATGAGAACTTTCTTCGGATTCTTTTGGCTTGTCCCAAGAAGTATCTTGCGAGTCTTTCTCCTTCCCCCAAGTGCTTTCTTGGGGTTCCTTCTGTTTTCCCCAAGTACTTTCTTGGGGTTCCTTCTGTTTTCCCCAATTGCTTTCTTGGGGTTCCTTCTGCTTCCCCCAAGTGCTTTCTTGGGGTTCCTTCTGCTTCCCCCAAGTGCTTTCTTGAGGTTCCTTCTGCTTCCCCCATGAGCTTTCTTGGGGTTCCTTCTGCTTCCCCCAAGTGCTTTCTTGGGGCTCCTTTTGCTTCCCCCATGAGCTTTCTTGGGGTTCCTTTTGCTTCCCCCATGAGCTTTCTTGTGGTTCCTTTTGCTTCCCCCAAGTGTTTTCTAGGGTCTCTTTCTGGTTACCCCAAGTACTTTTTTGGGTCTCTTTCTGTTTCCCCCAAGTGCTTTCTTGGTTCTCTTTCTGCTTCCCCCAAGTGCAGTCTTGGTTCTCTTTCTGTTTCCCCCAAGTACTTTCTTGGGGCTGTGTCTCCTTCCCCCAAGTGCTTTCTTCGGGCTGTTTCTCCTTTCCCCAAGTACTTCCTTGAGGTTCTTTCTCCTTCCCCCAAGTAGTTTCTTGGTTTTGTTTCTGGTTTCCCCAAGTACTTTCTTGGAGCTCTTTCGGCTTCCCCCAGCCAGTTTCTTGAGGTGCCTTTGGCTTTCCCCAATTAGATTCTTGGGGTTGTTTCTCTTTCCCCCAAGAGCTTTCTTGGGGATCTTTCGGCTTCCCCCAGCCAGTTTCTAGGGATTCCTTCTGCTTTCCCCATTTAGTTTCTAGAGGTTCTTTCTGCATTCCCCATGCGCTCGTTGATACCCCTTTCTCAGATTCTTGTGCAGCCCAACCATTGGAATTGGAACAGCCCATGCCTTTGTCAGTGGAAGCATCATGGTTCTGGGCCTGTGTTTTATCTTTACTGCCCCAGCTGGACCAATCGGATTTTGATGAACTTGTTCCCACATCACCCGATTTCTTAACACCCCACTCTCCGCCACCATCTGAACTATGTGAGACCTTCTCCCAGCAAGCTTCACCTCCCTTGCTCTCTTCCATTACTTGATTGTCTAAGGTGTACTCGGCGCTGTCTTCAAAAACTGGCCTATCAGAACCTATGTTATGCTCTGGGGAAAGGCTCCAATCAGCATATTCTTCTTCCAAGATATTGTCATCGATTTCGAAGCCTAAACAAGCCACATCAGATTCCCCTCCATTAGACACACTTCTCACCATGTGAAGGAAATTATAAACATCGATGCCACCCTCCACATTCGACCCCATCTGTAAAAGGGCAAAAAATACAGCAGGTAACTCAAATGTTATATACATATATGCTCAACTTATAAAACAAGAAAAAATACCTCTTTTTTGTCCCAAAGAACATCAAATCGTGATCCTGTGCCAACAGCCACATGTTTACCCCACGAACAAGATGCAACAATATTAGATAAAGAATCCACATGACACTTCTCAGCGGCTTTCTCAAAACATTTTCTGGGCGTCTGTCCAAACAGATAAAGCAACAGATAAGAAATTAAGGTTTCAATTTTCCTGATATATATAAATAAATAAATAAGGTAGCGCATCATGCATCTAAAACTGGAGCATTGGCAGAAAAAGTCTTTCAAATTATTACATAAGTACAACTACTCACAAATAGAGTCGCTTCAGTAAATGGCACTTGGACATTCAACGACTGATACAATGCCTTAATTCCAGCAGAATTAAAGCCTACCAAATTACCAGTGCATGTCATACTATTTGCCAAGAGAATGAGATGCTCCTTGGTAACACCTTTTGCCACCATTGTCACTGAAGTCGACAGGCGCTGCAAAATATCCATGAAATTGAATGTTATATATCCATATTGTATTGTCTCATTGAAATCTGACTACTCAGTAGCAAAGGAACCTATGACTCTTCTTACATTAGCAACAACTAAGGATTACTTCACTTTTCTAAAGTAAGAAGTATAAATGTTGAAAAACAATTTGAAGTGCTAATAGGAAGTCCATTCTCCAAAAACACCACAGCCATGTAAACTCCTCCAGTTAGATAATAAAGGAGAACTAGTCCCATAAAGTCTAAAAACAAAGATGTCATTCCTTTATCCTTCTCTTCAAGTCTGCATTTGTATTGCACATCATATATTAAAATCACTCCAAGTGAAGTTCTGACCTTTTGATAGAGATGCATCCAATAGTATCAGAATAGCAATGAGAGTTGAGAAATGAGAATGGAATGCAGAAAAGTCTACAATGGAGTAATACATAGTAGACAGAGAAAGATAAATAAAAGGAGCCAGGCTATATTCTTTTTGTAGACATATTACACAAGAACAAAGGCCACAAACTACAACATACAAGATGCGTGCACAGAGCAGAGCATCCCACAACAATAAAATGACTTGAAACATCCACAGTTTTGAATGAATTGGAACAAAAGAAAGAAAATAGTTTTTACATACATGGAGCACATATGTATGGAAAAGAGTGCCAGCAAAAATACCTGAATTGCCTGATCAAAACCAGAAGCAACCCCAAGCAATTCTTGAACTTGCTTTATTCCATATGGAATAGAGCGCCTGGTATCAATCAGATGCAGCACAGGAAGACAGGCATCCAGGACAATTCTCCAGGCATCCCCACTTTGCTTAACAACAGATTTCTCAAGGACAATGTCCAGAGCTATTTCACCCTTCTGAAATTTGCGAGAATTTCTTATCCAAGTTGTTGTATCTGGTTTAATCCATGTTATATTTGCCATGGATATCCGAGTGTCACCTGTTAAGGAGACAGAATACAACTTGTACTATTCAGATTCCAGAGACCTCATTCTTACTGATAATATAATACAAAATAGTTCATTCATATACAATTCCACATGAAAACAAGACAATTACTTTAGAAGCTGCCATTTGTATAAGCATAACTATAATAAACCAAGCTCAAGCCTTCGGCTGTTGTAAATCAAGATTTTGTGATCTCATCTCCCAAAATTTGATCTACCTTTTATTGTCAAATTGTTGCACAAAAATCATAAAGGAGAAACTGTATACAAAGAAGATTAAGCAAAAAGCATATAAAAGGTTATAACCCCAATAATAGAATGCAGTCAACCTCCAAATATTCCAGTTTTCCATCACTTAATATACTTATAGAGCATGCCACATACTTAGTAAGCCAAAAACCAATGATTTATCTCATTCGAGATATAAAATTGTTCATGTAACAAGAACAAATCCATAACCCCAGCGGTTTCATATAATTCCTTTCCAATTATTGTAATTCCTAATTATGCTTCACAACTCCTGAGCACATATATTGTGACTTGTGAATGGTAAGATTTGACAGCTATTTCACTTGGCCAATTCTGGTGCAAGAGAAAGGGGTAGAATGAATTATGAGCAGTTAGAGTTCTCCATTAAACAGCCCAGTTAACTACTTGAACTTCATGAAAATACCTTAGCCGAAAAATAATCAATTTAAATAATAACTCAATGACAGAATATGGTTCGCTTACAGGTTTGAAACTGAAATGTTCACTCATGAAAAAGATAAACACCAGTCGTGGAGTTTACCTTTAATGATTGTCTCTAACAAAACAGGGCAAATCATGTTAGCAAGGACATGTATAGTTCTTTCCATGTGAATGTCACTTGCATTTTTCCAATAGAACATCAAACATGGCATGTCAGACAATTCATCAGCACTGAAACAGCAGCATTCACTGCGAAGAAAGAAGCATATATTAAAAAATGGAAATAATTAGCACATTAGAACCAATATTGTGCAACAATCAATAATCAAGTACATACCTCTGCAAATAGAACATAAAAATATATTATTAGTAGCAGGTTCGTAGATCAATACCTGATTGCTTAAGAGATATTTAAGATTTAACCCAGATTTTCTTCATTTTTCATGTTACTAGATCGACTTATGCATGGGTAGATGAGTGGACTGGGGACCTAAATGGCCATCTACTGAGAATGCTCACACATTAAATATTTTGCCTATTGTCTTGTGTTATTTTATCTTTCATTCCACTAATTTAAGTGTGTTGATCCCCTTTAATGAACTTAAAATGAAAAATGCAAGAAATATACTGTGAATAGCAATATGCAGAATCTTAACAAAGAAGCCATGGAAAAATACTCCTATCCAGAAATTACAAAGAACATGTATAGTAGGATTTCTGATCCCCTTCAACACATAACATTCCAACCAAGAAATGATTAAAAATAGAGCTAGCGCACACATCATAGGAAAGACAAATGATAAATATAGCACACAAAAATAGCCCACAATGTTTCAGAAAATAGTAAATAGAAATCAATAAAAGAAGTAAAAACATAAAGCATGAATTACACAGTTAACTGGGAGAAGTGAGTCAAATAAATTTCTCTTCATAGAAAAGAAGCTTGTCACTTGTAGCTATTATACAGAGGTAAAAATAGAAGACCGGGAAACTACTTTAGAAACCATGACAAAACCTTATGCATACTGCATTAACAAATTGGAGATATCTAACAGATTTTAAAAGATTGAATCATCATAAATGTAATCAAGATGTTCATTTTTAGTCGCAAAAGATCCGACGTTAGCAAACTAAAATACATAAATTCATCAATAATAACTGCCTGCACTACAGGGTGATGATTCTATATAACAGATGTAGCAACCAAAGTTTTTCTGCTTATTTCAACATGAGGGCCAAATTTTGGCATATAATAGCATGATACTCAATAATGACTATAGAAAAATACTGATGTAGGATAAATACGCAAACAGAAAAGTTAGAAAGAGAAAAGTGAGAAGAAAGAATAGAATTTAGACGAAATTGGGGAAATACTGATGAATATGGGAAGATCTCACAAGATTAAATGATAACGAGGATAATCAAACACTCGGTGTTTTTTCAATATTCCCCAAAATTAACTTCCAAACTAATCAAAAGGATTAAAAATCCAAGATACATATCCTTTGCCTCATCGAACTGCATAAATAAAGCTCAGAAAGTTTTGCCTAACCCAACTGGCAGAAAACAATAGTAGAAAGGTACTCCAAAAGGTATTCAAGTTTCGCTTTGTTGCAACATTCTTTCTTTGAAAAGTCTTCTTCCACTCTGTCCTCGAGCATACGTAGAACCATCACGTTTTCATTTTCGAATTGAAGAAGGTTATTATTCTTTTTACCAAGCATATGCGGATCCAGCCATGATATTATAATATGACAAGTACAAGAGATCTTTCTCAATCAATCCCACATTGCACTCAATTCAGCGACACCACCCACTCCCAAAATAAGATCTTCAAATCCAAAAAATAACTGCATCATACTACCAAACACCAACTTCCAGCTTGTCTGTAGCCTTGGACAATAAAAGACTAGCCCAGGACAATATAAAGCCTACAGCATTTCAATTTCATCAGCCCTGCTTTTTTCTCTCAGGTTTCCTCCTGTTGTCAGGTACTTTCTTATTTGTTTGGTAATTGCTACCGTACGCGGATGGAATGACAGCCTCTTTGGGTGTAAAAAGCAGAATTCTCACAATTCTTTCAAGGTAGAGTTTACAACCAATATAATTAGAAAACTATAATACAAATAGCCTAATAACAATTAGAGTCCTAAGAAAAATAAAATACCAAGAACAAATTAGATGCTCCCTTGTCATTCTCTCCCGGAGGAAGGGACTCAACTGTGGTAAGTGGTATGACCAAGAGTGCTCAGACACCGATTGATGTAGGTAAAATACAAAAGTAAAGAAGAGAGGTAGAAAATAGTGAGAAGAAAGGATATTTTAGACAAAATGGGAGAAATGCTGGCAAATAGGGAAAGAACTAAGAAGAACCAATAAAGAGGTTAATCAAACACTTGGTGCTTTTTTCTATTTTCCCAAAACCTACCTTCCACGCCAAGAAATAACATTTTTGTAGAGTTTAACCCACAATTTGGAAAACTGTAATGCAAATAGCCTAATAATAATTAAAGTAGTACACAGAATAAGATAGTAAATACTAATCAGATGATCCCTCATAAAATACATAGTTAAGTTGGTTGTCACAGTGTTCCCACAACAAGTGCATTTCGTCCAAGGATTAGCTCTTCTACTTCATATTACCAATTCAGGTACTCCCCAGATTTTACTGATACGAGAAAAAAATGTTTATGACCACCTATCATCTCATAAAAAACCACCACATCAGAAACTACATTAATCCATCTCCTATACAGCTCCAACTAGGGCTAAAATTTCAAAGATATGGATGCTTTGAAAATATAATGCTTCATATGTTAAATTTTTTTATGCATATGACAATACCATAAATTTTATGTACTTCCATACCATCATATGCTGATAAATCATACATCATCATCTTATCAGAAAAAAGAACAGTATGTTAGAACTGAGATAAACTTACCTAGCAGACAAAATTGTATGTTTGAAAAGTGGAGCATCTTTTTTCTTCTTCGGATAAGAATTGATGGTCTCTTGGCACTTTTGAAGAACTTCCTGCATACTAATGTTGAACTTATTCAACAGTTCCTGTTGAAGTAAAGCTCTGATTACTCACTAAAATATCAAGCCCATAACAAGCAACATCTTCATTAAACTAAATTATACCCAATGCTTACAATGGTATACTGACCTTTTTCAGATGAACATGACCAACAAGGCCAGCATCACTTTCAAAACCTTCTGATGCAGTTCGATCTTTCTTATATCTGTGTAAGAAGAAAAAAGCTATTAAAACTCTGAACAATATATCAAAGAATTGAGAGAGAGAAAGAGAGAAAAAAGATTTAAATAATTAAAAACTGTACTTAGTACATGTGTTTGAATGTAATTTTTTTACTTTAAAAGCAGCAGGGAAAAACAATAGCAACATGTCCTCAAAGAAAATTGAGAATATAAAATTACAAAACATTTCATGGAGATGAAGAAATCAGCTTCTTCCACACATTCAATGATTAAAGCTGAAAGGACTTGGCAACAATTAAAAGTTCACATCTATTAGAAATCATGAATTTTTTGCACTACAAATTTCTCCGGAGTCCTGGACATTCGGCTAATCTGAGAAATTAAGCAAAATAATATTTTGATATCAAGAGTGACAATTGTTCCTTGCATTTATTTTTATTTTTCATATAATACTCCATGGGTAATGATTTTTTAAGACATTAATATAAAAGGAATAGATAAAATCATAATCAAATGGGCAAAAACTTTTATAGCAACACAAAGATAGCATAATCTTCTTCAGGAAAAAACTTCAGACAAATGAATCAGTGAACTTAAGCATCCTTCTCAGGCTTCAGTATAATATAAACAAACAAATAAAAACCTTTAACACAAAAAGGTTACATACTCAACAAAGCAGAACCAATACCAATCACTGCAGACTTTACAAAATGCACACAGCTAAAGCCAGCTTCGGCTGGAAAAGCAACACTTTCACAATGGTAGTAAAATCTGGAAGGAAATCAACTGCAGTATGGTATGATACTTGCATTACATATATGTGCCAGTAAGAGTTGTGATTTAACATCTTCAGTCATAACGAATCAACACACAGAAATATCTTAGCTCTAAATAAGGCATACATTTTCCCCTCAATGACATTCGAAATTCTGTGGTAGTTAACCCTAATGCATATGTTGCTCAAAATGTGGTTAAGCATAGGCAGAAAAGGAAAATGTGACATTTAATAAGACAAGTGGATTTGGAAAACCAAACTAGGAACAGCAAGGAACCCAAATCTCAAAAGTAACACAAGAAAGCAGTAAATACTACAGAAATGCTACATATGAACCAGGTAGAAAAACTCCAAAGTATTACTTCCCAAGATATACTCCACAGAAAATTTAGACAAAACCATAAGATTTAATCACGTAAACAGGAAAGACAATAATAACAACAAACATACTCTATCGAGAAATCAAACACAGTATCCTTCAATCTGACTTTTTTCAGTTGATCCTTAACCAAAATTGCTGCATTTTCACGACAATGCTTTCTCCCACAAGCACAATCATTCAAATACAGGATTACACGCCGGTCAACAAGATCATTCCTGAAATTGGCTCTACAAAGCAGTATTTCCTGTAAGAAAGAAAACACGAAAAGCACATATGTATGAGTTATGGGACAAAGATGACAAACTAAACTGTCAAAATCATCAGTACCTTCATCAAATCCCATGATGAATTACTACTAGGGGAAGAGTCCAAAACTGCTTTATAAGCAGGATTAGACATTGCAGTCGCAGCTAACACACCTACAGGTTCTCCAGGAGGGTATAAGCTTTGGGACTTTGTTCCAGCCATCACCCCATACTCAAACTGGATAATTGAATTGCTACTAACATTTCTAACAGTGCCATCATAGCAGATAACAACGTCCCGAAGTATGGCCATTAAATTCTTAAACAAAGTTCCAGGCTCTGATAATCCTCTTGATGAACGCACTATAACTTCTCTAGTTGAAATTGAATGAACCATCTCTTCATAGGGATCTAAACCAAGAAAAAAACAGCTCTTGATCAATCCATGTTCTGCAGAAGCATATTCAACTCCGGATGGATGCTTGCTTCGGAAAAGAGATGCTACATCCTCAACGAGAGTCTTAGAATAGAACTTTCCTCTATCAGAGATCTGAAGACCGAGGAGCCCAATCTGTTGAACTACCTTACTGATGGCTGAATCACTTTTGGAGTCAATCAAATCGCCTAATGCAGAAGACTGCAGAATAAAATTTGAAATTGGCACTTTTGCTTTTCGGATTGCATTCTCCAATTGCAACTCAACCATTTCATCATGTTCTGATCTTAGACGACACAACAAAGAAGATATTTCTCGAATATTCCTCTGAATCTCTTGCATGGCCACCCTGGATATGGAAAAATCTTCCAAGCCTACACTAAAACCTTCTGCAAATACACTCTCCATCAACAGAGACTGCAGAGAATCAAAAAACTTCAGAACCTCTTCAGGACCTTTTTCAAAGAAAATAGAAGTAACGATCTCATTAACCATAGACTGAATAGCTTCCCCTTCAAAATCAATTTCCAATATGTCACTTTTCCTAATCAAGTATCTGTCCCCATAACAGTCAAACTGCGCAGGCAAAGCAGTCTGTAAAATCTGCAAAGCAGTCCAACAAGGGCCAGAACGAAGAGCCTTCAACAAAGCAGGCTGTGGCAAGGATGATGAAGCAAACATGGCCAACTGCTGAGCAGCTACTCTCTTCAAAAACTGAATCTTAAGCATCATCTTGAGTGACAATAATGAATCTGATGTCAGTTGCAAATTCAGCTGACCAGTGTGGGAGCTCATCAACTGCTTCTCCACTGAAAATAGTTCCACCACTTCTGCTTTTGCAGCAAGACTCTGAGGATAAAACAGGTGAACACAATCCCCATCAAAATCAGCACTTAAAGGCCCACATATAAGAGGGTTTATCTTGACTGTGTGATCATCATGAACATATACTGAAAGAGCTTGCAGTGAATGTTTATGAGTAGTCGGTGGCCTATTAATGAAGACAATGTCCCCATCCATAATTCGCCGATGTACGACTTGACCAGGCCTTAGAAATGTATGCCCTTTTGAACCCTCCCTTAGTGAATAAGTGGATGAACCATCACTATAGGTTAGGCACAACTTATTGTCCACCAGGTCTTGTAAATACTTCATGTTGTGCATATTCACTCTCTCCTCGAATGTGATTCTTTGGGCAATTTCAAATGGTATACCAATTTCATTGACCCTCTTATATGCATCCCCAGTAATCACACTGCGGGAAGAGAACCCTGAACCCTTTCTAATGAATAATGTCCTCATTTTTTCAAGCCATGCTTTGGTTGATGAATCATTGGACTCTTTGCTAATGCCAAATTTGGAATCTACATCACGAGATGACTTTGCAGTACCCCTAACTTGAAGATACTGATCAACTGACGACTGCAAATCATTAGCTTCAACTTGATGAGATTCAAAATTTGGTGTTCCAGACCTGGAACTCTTGATGATCTCAACTTGCTTCAGAACTTTTTTTAGCACAGATATAGATAGATCCTAGAAAATAACAGGAAATTATTAGTGACCATATCAAGAGAAAATTATGTGATGTCAAACCAGATGATCTAATTTGCTCATAAATAATATTTGGCTTACCGACGACATAACACTAACTCCATCAGAAATGTCAGGCACTGATAAACAGTTAGGAGGGACAGGTAAATACTGAAGGATATATCCCTCTTGAGGGAAATATCCTTTACTAGCAAGCTTTTTCCTAGTCTCCTCAGGCATCTTTTTCAGAATTTCCATAACCTGTAGGTAGATAACAAAGTTCATCAAGAAATTATAATATATTATAACACAATTATAAAAGCAAAGCAGTGGTTACAATCAAGTAATCAACAATACAGGGACAACATCAGAGCATTCTTTGAATTTGATTGATAAGCATTACTATAAATAGGTTCATAATTAGACTTTGAGGTCATTACTTATGTTTAAAATTTCCCTACAAGATCAAAACATAACAGAGTAAACATGCAGACTTGCACAACCAGACAAAATTAATTAGACAACAGAAAAACTAGCAACTCCCAGCTGAATGCATGCAACACACAAAACTGGAGAACGTATAAAGAGAGACATGAATAAATGCCTAAGATAATAAAATGAAAATATCATCGACATAATGCAACTGCACAAAACGTGTATCTATATCTATTTTAAGTTAATAAGACAGTGTATGGATACATTGAAATGTATTGACACTTGCATACAGACGAAAGAACACAGAAAGATGTACAAACAAAGACAGACTAAAACGGGGAATAGAAATTGAACCTCGCAAGGAAGCAATGCTCGAGTATGGCTATGACCATAGCGAAAACCATATCTTTCCAAAAACTGCCATCCATCTTGAGTATTTGACCTAGATGGTAGCTTCAATTCCAAGTAACAAGCACCATCTGTTGTTTTGACGTCTCTTATTGAAACTTGTGAGGCCTCCTGCACATAAACAATGTTCACAATTTAGGATTGAAACTCCACATATAGAACTGCAGGCAATAGTGTTAAGACAAAGACCTGCATTCTTAATGAGTAAAGGTCATATGATAATTTAGACAACATTTACTCTAAACTTGAGTAGAAAGACATTAGACAGGGAATAACATGGCAGTTATGGATTTCGTTTTCTCAAAAGAGCACACACATAAAGTCAGACACAGTTCATGTGAAGAGCAAATGCTCCACTGATATGTATTTCATCATAAATTACAATTTGACAATAACAATCTTATATGAAACATACTGCACAGTTTAACCACGTCCATAACTACAACTGATATCAAATAGCACTTCTAATAAGCAAGAAGCACCATACAATTTGTCACGTAACATGAATATTAATGGAGTTTCTGAGTGGATTTAAGTGAAATGGAAAGGAACATAAAGGAAACAACAATCAGGTATAATTGAATACAAGTTTCTTTTTCTTTTGTTAGGCGATTGAGAAGAAATAAGAGCAAGGATAATGAGATATGGGCCCCACTAATCCAATGCTATAAGAGGTTAAATAATTGTATCTACTTAGATGTTTCAATTCAATATCCATCCACCCCTGCCCTTTTTTAGGATGGAAATAATAAATGGGTTAAGATAGAAGCATTTCTAGTATTTCCAAGTCTTTTCATTCTCTTCCTTGCCTTGGTAACAAAGGAAATATTTCCTCATTAAGTTCCCTCAATCCAAACAAACTGTAAGAGGATCCAATCCAAAGAATTTTTTTTCTAATGCTGAAAACATAAAAGAACGCCTTTCAAGCAAGTGCAAAGCATATATTAAGGGCCTCTTCAAACTACGGAAGAAAGACTGTAAAAGACTTAGAAATTAGAAGGTAGAAAGCGCTTTTGAACTACAAGTAAAATGTGGAAAAATTTAATAAGGGTATGAAAAACGAAATTTTACTAATGATGGGAAAGGATAGCCAAAAAACACATATTAAAAACTAAAATATGGTTGTTTTGTGCAACTAGATGCATCAGCTTATGTTTGTCATTAAGTTGAGGAGAGAGAAAGCTCCTAAGGCAAACATATTAAGATAAACACTAAGAACAAATGTAGAAAAAGTATCCTTCAACAAACAAGTCAAATTTTCTAATACTTTTATACTTACCTCACAACACGAACCCAACAATCTTTCAGCTATACCATTGTTCTTGCTCTGAGACTGAAAGATACAAAGCCAATAAGTATACAATACTAGCATGGAAATGGTACAAATAGACCACAGTTCAGAAAATAACCAAAGAATATATAGGCAAAGGTGAAAGTACTTCGTTTTATTTTTATTAATTTCTTATAAATTAAAAAAAAAAACAAGTTTTATTGTCACATACTTGAACTAATTAATTATCTTCAGAGATAAAGATCCAAGAGAATTTTGTGAATATTGAGGCTTATTTACTAATGCTAGCTATGCTGATTTTGTAGATAAAAGATTTCATTATGAACTTAAATGTTGCCAGAATTTCTTAAAGTCTTATGTAATATCGTCAATACATATACTAAGATCTATACATATCCGAACAAAATACTAATGTCCATTTAAAGTTGAGCCGACTACTATCAAATTAAAAAATAATTTCATATTGCACTGCTCATACGTAAAAAAAATAAATAAATAAAAGAGTCTATCCATTAGCACTGGAAAAAAAATGCAAAAGATGGAGCACAGTAAGTGTAGTTTTTCATTGAAGAGGCTTCTATAGATTATTCAAATGTTGAGAGAAAAATGATGAAAAAAATACTAATTCTCATACTCATTTAACATAGAAAATGAACAAGATAAAGGAAGTGTTCAAAATAAGGAATATGATTTTGGGCAATCATATAATTGCAAAACAAAATGAGTACCCAAGAAGAATGAAGAAACACAATCAGAAAGTACCTTGCTTTTTCTCATTTTTAGGCATTTCAAGCACAACAGGCTCAACATCCGCTTTAGTTCATTGACATGACTGGGGTGGTATATGGGTATTGGTAATTCGATATATCCAAAATGACCTGGGAGCCATAAAAATTAAAGCTACTGTTATAACCATAGAAAACTCAATGTGCATTCATTCAATATAAAATACACCAAATCAAAATGAACCGCATACCTTCACATTTCCCGGGCTCAGCTGTACCACAAGATTCACATTTACCAAATTGTATGGGAAGACCAAGGAAGGGATTTGCAAGCTGGCTAGCATGAGATATAGGGCAGCCACTGATGGATGCTGTAGACTGTCAATAAATCAGAAGAAGAAAAATGTCAATGGAAGTCAATTCAGTGAATCATTGTAGCGAGTAGATATATGTCATTCTTATAATCAATACTCTGAGAAGCCTTCAAAGATCAAAGTGATTTTCTTATTTATTTGAGCACAGATAGCAAATGCGATAATTGTAAGGCCAGCAATTAATCAACAGGTGATTTTTATTAACCACTACCTTCAAGGTATTATCTGAATTTTCAAAGAAAAAAATTATTATTAAAAAACCATAGAAAACTAAGTCTTTATGATCAAGAAAATTCAATTAAGAGATCTCATATAAGAGTAAATGCCAAATATAGGAAAACTAATCGCAAATACAACAAAAAATCTACTTACAATCTCTTGACGAGTTGCCAAACCAAATTTGATTCCAATTATCTCTCCCTCCAAAATTGTTGATGTAGTGTTCTCCTCCATCTCCTTTGTATTAAGCCTTTGTTAGAACAATACTGCAATACTTAACTAAAACAAAATGAGATACTACACAAACAAAATAGCGGATATTGATTCATCAAAGGAAGGAACTATTGATCTTTCTAAACTATCCTTTTACATCAGTCAACCAATGAAATACCAAAAATAATTACAAACAGGGGGAAAAGCCTCACATACTGTGCATCAGTCCGAGGAAATATGCCCATTTAACCAACAGGCAACGTCATGACTCATGACCCACAGTCAAACTTACTGTTCAACTTTCTAGAGATCCACAAAGCAGAAGGTCTCATTGTTCACCTAACTGCTCAGTTGGCTGGAGAACTGAAAATTATATACGAGGAAGGAAAGGGGGAACTCCATGTCCGCTCTATATGAAGATGTAACTTTAAGAGAAGAGCACAAATGTGCATATGCAACAGTGTGGGAGCCTCTACAACCCACTGCATAGCATTATAAGGAAAGAAAAACATTCTTACAGTGCCAGCTAAATAACTGTTGCCAACATTGTTCCCTTTCACTCACATACACTTGGACTGCAGTGGCAAACAAAGCTAAACCAATATATAAGCTATTTCATTTAACGAGCCTGAGAACTAAAGGGGAAGAACCAAAACTCTCATAAATTGAAGACAAAACTCATCAGAAACATAGGCATGTTTTACACACAAATACCAAGAAAATTTGTCATAAGACCGTTCATGCAACACATATATTAATTATAATTTATAAAATAACAAAGGTAGAAAGACAAATCATTAAAAACCCATGAAATAATAACGTAAACGAAGAGGTGTAATGTTCATCAGAAAACAATGATCATCAAAAACCCAGTACACTACCCAAAAAAATAAACCAGCAGAACCAGCTCACGATAGTAACACAAAAAGAGGAAAATCAAGTAGAAAAAAGAACCATGAACCACATACATTACTTTCTCCGGATACAGAAAAGGGAAAAAAAATCAGGACACGCTACTCAACAATGCACCTCCCGTTCAAAACCCTAAAACTAACCCCCAAAATCCACAGACCATCACAAGAACAAAAAAAAATGAAAACCCCAAAAAAGCAGCTGCTCCGATCGCTTTCTTGAAGGAAAAAAAAAAAGGTAAACAGGAAACAACCTACCGCCCAGACCAGCCCAAACAAACCAAAAAACGACATGTAACAAAACTCCCGGAGCTCACTCAGAAGGTTCTGGGACGGCAAGCACGAAAACGGTAAATGCAAGTGCGGGAGATGAGAAAATTACCGGAAATTGTAGCTCCTCCGCTGCCTCGAAACCCTAGCAATTGGAAAAAGCGAGGTTGCGAAGAAGGGGACGAGAGGGTTTCAAGGAGAGAGAGAGAGTAGAGAGAGGTTAGTGCATTTCTTCAAGGCGAGGCAAAGCGGAAGAGAAATGGGCGTTCTCCGAGTCTGAGACGCTCTCTGTGTGTGAGAGAGAGAAAGCGACTGTGTCTGTGTTAGTTATAGTGAGTAGTGTTTTTTTTGCATGTACGGTAGCTGGTAGGTACTCTCTGAGCCTTATGGGGCCTCAGCTGTGAAATTACCGGACTGGCCTCATTGACCGGTTTGTTTTGTGTGGATTGGTGATTGGTTGGAGTGCAATAAGGTGTGGGTTTGGGGGACATTGTTGGAATTTGGGAAGAATTTGTTTGTTTTCCAGATAGAAAATGGGGCATGAAACTTTAAAGAAATGCCCCAACTCTCAGCTTAACCAGTGTTCAGAGAAATAAACATGTTGTTTCTTCTGTTTGTATTTGGCAATTGGCATGGGTTGGGTTGGGAACCATGGTGCAGTATTGTCTTGGTGGTTCATGAACCATGGTTCAATCGCTTGCCCGGTTTGGTTGCTTCATCGTAATTAAATGGTTCCTTTTCAAGTTTTTATTGATAAATCATAGTTGAGTGGAGACGTTTAAGATGAAAACAGAAAAATAAGTGGTTTTTTTTATTAATTACGTACAGTCGCTATGAACTATTGACTAACAACAGATAGTCCTGTAAATTATAACTCATGACATCTAGGCTCTACAAACTTTATATTTAACGATTTTATAGTTTGACCGTTAGTTTGATGTTAAAAGATCATTATACTCCTGTACTATTTCATTTATGTAATGCAAACAAGCCCTTAAATGAAATGAAAAAAAAAATAAAATAAAAAATAACTAACCTAACCCTACTGATTTCTCTCCTTCCTCTCTGATTTCTCTGCCGCCTCCCTCTCTTCCCCTCTCCTTCCCTTCT
>JAYMTA010000544.1:0-27129 GCA_036897625.1 Pelargonium cotyledonis
ATGAGTAATATTTTAATTGTATTTTAATGTGTAATTATTTAATATTCACAAAAAAATCATAGTGTAATAATTAAAGGTGGTGTGGACCCATGTTATTACACTCTCATGGGTCCAAGACATTACACTTTAAGAGTGTAATTCATTGGAGATGCCCTAATTGTAAAGACTACTTTGACCCTTAAACTCAAATCAAGGACCTCATAACTGTATTAAAGTTGAAGTACTGAATTAGTGATATTTGAAAGTTTTAGAACTTAAATGACCTTTAATCTAATAAAGAAAGTTTTCTTTTCATGCTATACGGACCAAAAGAGGAGAGAATGTGGACGTTTGTGTGAGATCTCACATATTAGTTTGGTTACCCCATCAAAATTTTGACGTGCTCTAAGAAATAAATACAATAATTTATTTAAGTTATTTGTGGTTGATGGAAACTTGAATATCCGTTTGTTCTTCTCTTTGACAGCAACCTCTGGATTTGGTTTCGTCTTTAACTGACTCTACTCCCTTCTTCCTCACCAAAATATGGTGAAGACAAGATATCATGATGATAATGACTAAATTTGGGTATATAGAGGTACAAGTTTTTTTTTTTTTTTGAGCGAACAAGAAACCAGCTTTCATTAACAATAATCAAAATTCAGATACAACCAATAATCTGGCATACCCAAACCCAGCCCAGACATGGACATAAAACAGAAGAAAACTCAAGCGCTACATCGTTGATCTAAAAACCCATGGAGACTCAATCATTCTCTATCCAAAAACCTCACAACATAACTAAAAACATACAAAAGAAGAGCTTTTTTGGATTAGCAGCCTCAATATTGGCATCCCAGGTCCTAACACGGGACTTGATATATCAAGATCCGAAGAAAATCCCCACACCTTATTGGAAAAACTTAAAAAGCATAAATGAAATTACCCCAACCATGAGAGCCTAACTCGAACCCTTACTCTACCCAACAGTGGACCACTGTCCTTACTGCCACCCAAAACCTAAAGCCTTATTCGTCCAAGCAGACCCTGTTTTCTTGGTCCGTCATTATCTCCTCCAGCACACATCGAGATCCATTCGTTGTCCTTCTTCGCTTTCCATCAACCAGTATTGTGCCACTCTTCGCCTCCTCCTCTCCCAACAGCTCATCAGTAATTGTCGATCCCGACTCCATAGTTGTCACCGGTCCTCCCAACTCTTCTTCCCCTTTCAACCATCGTGCCCCTATGTTCCCTCCTGATTTTCTTCCCGACACCCTCATCCATAACCCATATGCCCTTGCAGCCCCAACCTCCGGATGTTTCACAAGTTCCTTACAATGAAGATCTCCATGACCTATTAAGCCACAGTAAAAACAAAAATGCGGGAACTTTTCATACTTAAAACAACCCAGGACCACATACCTCCCACCAGCTTCACTCTCCAGCGCCTCTTAATTGGAGCCCGTACATCTATCATGACTCTTATACGAATATAAGATATCTTGTTCCTTGTGAAGCTACCCGAATCCATATCCAAAAAAGGAAAATATAGTCGCCAATGCTATGAAAAACCATCTTTGTGCGAAAACCATCTACCCAACTCAAACAGTTCCACTTTCGTTGGAATCTCTCCCGGACTCAGCACCTTGCACAAAAACGCGTGGTGATTAAACGTTCACAGACCCCCATCCACTACCCTCTTTGCATCCATCTCATGGTAAAACTGAAAGATGAAACATTGTGCCATTTGGCTCATTCGATCATCCACAACCTCTATCGCTCGCATTTGGGCCACTAGCTTCCAAATCGACGCCATCAAGTTCTACATCGCATCAAAGTTAATCACCACTTGAGTCAAAAAGCGGTCGACCACCCTCCATTTGCGGATGTCGTCTGGTTCCTTAGCATCATTCGTAACATTAACCTTTATGTCCCCTCGTCCTCACCTTCGATGGCCAGCAGGTCTATTGCGTCCTCTAAGCATCCAATCATCACAAGACCAACTCTACTTCACGGCCCAGCGAAAATCGTCGTTTCCTCTTTCGATAAACACACTCACGAACCAAGACAATCCCTGCTCCGTTCTGCTTTGCCTACCGATCGACGTCCTCGCTCGAATCACCGCTACTAGATCTCACACGCCGCCGCAAACTGCACCTTTAACGCAAAAATCCTAAAAGACTCATTTCTTACAAGAGCTGACCGACCACTTTTTCATTTTCCGAGTTCATCCGGTTTTTTTTTTTTGTGCTCAATATTTCATTCAAGTAGAGCTATAAGATTTTTGACTTTTCTCTTCAGATCGATTTTTGTTGTTAAGATTTTTTCAAATTTGGGTAATTTTGAATTTTCCTCAATGTAAATTTTTGGTTCATATTTGAATGGAATAAATTTGTTGGTTACTTCATTATGTATTTTAATTTTAATTTTCATAGAAATTTTAGATTCCGACAACTATAATTTGCATTTGGTCACCAGGATTTTCAAACATTGCAAAAGAATATGAGTGATAGAGACTGTTAAATTGAAAAAAAAAAAAGAAATAATAAAAGCAAAGAAATAATAAATAAACCAAGAGACTATTATCAAATTTAAGGAATTTTTTTTTTTAAAAAAGCCAGAGAAATGCTTTTATTTAAAGCACCAAGCAAAGTTAGGTCATAAATCTCACTAGGAGAATGTACCATTATTACATAATAAACAACATTTTAGAAATAAACAGAAACAATCATCATGAATCTTCTATCTCAATAAATATGAGATGATCAATTGTTCGTAAAAAACGACAATATAAGATAGACCCCAACCAAGACTGTCGGGGCGATGAGAATGGTGAAAACAGATGGTGTTGTCAAAGGTCCCATCGCTAATGGCATGAGAAACAGCACAACTGCGACCATGATGATGGCCAAGATCGAACCTATTCCAGAAGTTGATGTGATCCATGATGCTTGAAAGGTTCTCGTTTGAAAATTAAAAAACTAGTAAATATTAGTAGGTTCCAAGAAATTGAAAGTGTAGTGAGTAATAGATGCTTTAATTTCCGGACACAAGTTTAAGAATATTTCAATTAGTCAAAAACCAATACTAAGTTTGAACTAGATTTGACTTGTTTTTTTTTTTTTTTTTTTTTTTTTTTTTTTTTTTTTTTTTGAGTTTGAGATACACAAAGGGGTTAGCTCTCCCCTATAACCCCACTCCAAATAACCCACCCCATACCGCATGCAGGGAGGCTCAAACCTGAGACCTCTAACAGAATCCGAAGCCCAACCTGCTTTGGTGAACTAGATTTGACTTGTTTTTTATTCTATAATTTTTTTTCTTCATAATAATGATATACAAGTAATATTATTTGTTCCAAAATTTTCAAAATATGTTGTACAAAAATAACGTGTCAATAGTTCAATACAAATATTTTATGGGTACAATTAGACTAATGAATCGTGCACTTCGAAGCACAAATTTAGGAAGAGGGTAGTTATGTAGTACTTTATAATACATGAAACATTTTAATTCATTTTTGTTTATTTTCATCAAATATAAATTAAAAAAATGGGGAAACATATATTTTTCCTAATTTATCCATAATGACGTATTCAAATAAAATACTATAAAAATAAATAACCCAACGGCTAGTTTTTGCGAAATGTGTGTTGTGTGGCACGCTCTAACGGTCATAATTTCTGTAAACGCCGTCACAAAATCCTCTCTATAAAATCTTCGCTGTGTTGCCCCCACAACACACTTTCATTCTTCAGCTTTTTCGTTCAAATCGTCACTCTATCTCATTTTCCATTCTCTCAGATCTCAAAAGCTCTCAAATTTTTCTTTCGATCCCTACCTTCCTTCTCTCATGGAGACCCCATCGTCAACCGCAAGAAGAGTCACAAGGTCTCAGGCTATGGCTTCCATGAACAACAACAACAACAACAACCTTCCAGTCTCAAGTGAGTGCTTCTCCGATTCCGATTCTTTATATTTTAATCATCAAAGATTGATGATATGCAATAGGGTTTTCGTGTTGGTCAATTTAATTTTCTGCAATCAAGTTTCTGGGTAATGATTTTTTTTCTTTAATTGGATTTAGGGTTCATAAATCCGAAATGGGTTCTGAAAAAATGCGATCTTTATGCTGGATTTGAAGGGTTTCTTATTGGGTTTTGTTGTATGGGTTAATTTTCAGGGAAGGTTGAGGAATCTGAGAAAAGCGTCTCGAAATCGAGACAGAGAAAGCAACAAGACCGGTCTGTGCTTATCGACATAACCAACGATTCTCCGATTGTCGGTCTGGCCAAGGGAAGCGTCGAGACTCCATCGTCGGCGATTGTGAAGCAGAGGAGTAGTCGAGCCAAGGGCACGCCTGGTTCCGGGGAGGCTCTGCTGAGGGGTCAGGTCAAGACTCTGTTGCAGAAGGTTGAAGAAGAGGCCGAGTTTTCGAAGCTTACTCTTGTTAGCCGCCCGTTTGTTCATCTTCAAGGATACGCCAATTCTCCGATGGGACTTCTGGCTCCAACTCCGGCCAACACACCGCAAATACCAGACCTCTCCGGCAGCAATAACGGCGTGGTTACAATTGCTTCCCCAGTTGTCGAGCAGTACTTGATTGCTCAGGTTTGGTTCTTTATCATTGATTGCCTGATGGGTTGTTGTTTCTTGTTCTGGATGATTGAAAATTTCCTTCCTTTTTCATTGAGACCAAAATTTGGAAGTTGAAGATTTCGAACAATATTTTCTGGGTAATATTAAAGTTATAATCTTGTTGCATTGCAGGTGGTGAATGACATATTTGAAGGAAAGAAGGTAGAGAGTAGCCTGGAGTCCCAGAAAAGCCTGATTACTCGGTCTCTGCTGCTGGATTTTTCAGAGAAATCCGAGAGCTGTGATGATTCGTCTGTGGTAACGGAGGAAGAAGCAGAATCAAAGATGAAGTCTGCAGAGGGTGATGAAGAAGAAGATGATGCTTCGGAGTGGTCGATTCAGGTGAATACGAGTAGCCATGGTGAAGACGAGGTTGATGGTGAGTTGGTTGATGCACTGTGTTTAGGGATAAACCAGATGAGCATGAATGAGAATGTGCCGAAGTTTGAGGGAAAGCACACTCGGTTTATGTACGACAGCGATGACGAGCTGGTGGTAGCACCAGAAGAGGAAGGGGAAGGTGTTTTGAGGTTGAAGGGTCTGCCAACTCCGAAAGGGAAACACTTGCGGTTTCTGGATGAAGATGAAGAAAACTGAAGTTGATTCTTGACAATCTGTGATTGGGGGGTTTCTTGTTTTTGAGGTTGTAGTGTTATTGGGTTGATTGTCATTCTTGACAATCTGTGATTGGGGGGTTTCTTGTTTTTGTGATTTATTAGTATTGACAAAGATCAATTTTTAAGTTTCATTTTGTTTCTTTCTGTCAAAAATGCCGAGGTGATATTGGAATCAATAAAGCAAATTGGCTTCACTTCTTTTTGTCTGATTAATACTAGCTTTGGTCCCCACAACTTGTCCATTTTACTTACTTTTTTAGTTAAAGAAAGAAACTTACATTTTGAGTGTTGGTTTTACGATTAAAAACTCGCACAACTTCTTAGCCCAACATTGCCTTGCAATGTTTCTCCAAACTAAAGTTGATAGGATTCGGCAAGCTCCTGCCAAAACCCGTAAAACCATTACTATTTCATACAAAAAATAATGGTTACATCACTAAACAAGATATGCTCTGAAATAAATAACTATAGGTACGAGGAAAAATACGAGTAAAGTTCTTGAAGATGGTTCCTACGAAAAGAACCAACATGCATATGCACACATGAAATGCAAACTTTGCCTCTTTATTTCTATGAAAGAAGGGAAACATGGGGAGAAATGACAAGATATTAATTATAAATTTGTTTACAATCATCTAAATGCATTTACACAATGCAATCATCAAAGTAGATTTAGCAGGCGTGATAATAATTACAGTTAATTAGTGTCAACTAACAAGATACAGTCAGTCTCCATTTCTTCCTCCTCAAAACCAGGGGTGCCATGTTGGATCCATCATGCATAAATTCCTAGGCGTCAAGGCTGCCTCAACCAATTCTGTGACACCCCTTTGAACTGATTGCGGTTGGTCCGTGGCATTTTCTTCCTGCCAAGAGAGCAAATGAACCATCAACAATACGATCCCAGACAAAACTGTAAGCGGCATGCACGAAATAACCAAAATCCACCGACACAAGTTACAGTATAAAAAAGAGCCAGAGATAAAATCCCGCAAATTGCAAATAAGCTTATCTTTAAAACAAAAACTGTTTACATTTAAGAGCTAATCCATTACCCCAAATGAGCTCTGCATAAGGTACCGGATATGGATTACAATTGCAAATTATCCACTAAAGAAGGTTCATAATCTCAGCTCTGCTTGCTTGCTTGGAAACTAATTTCCATAATTTCAACCATCCTCCATTGGAGGTTGTTACAATTTTAAATGTAATGGATCTTCACTAACATAAAGAGTATTACCCACCCTTTGACCCCCAAAAAAATGACATGCACATAACCAACCCATGAACAAAATCTAATATAAAATTATCTGCCTTTCAATTCTTAAATCTTAAGCTAAATAGAACAGCTAAACTTAATATGACCATTACTATGTATGCATCTACAGGGAAATATTGCTGAGGAAAAGAGAAAAGTGCAAAACTGACGGCTAACCTCTTCAGAGAAGAACTGTGGGGCTATTCCATTGATCCGCCCAATGACATGCTCAACATTGGTAGTGACCTTAAGCTTGAAGTCTGAGGGATTCAAGCTACTTCCACCAGCAACAGGGGCCAGAGGCATCCCCAGCGGTCTCCTCCAAGACCAGGACAAGAGCTCATCACGGAAAAACATGGCTAATTGATGCCATAAATGTTGGGTTTGCTGTGATACAAAAGTTGGACAAAAGTCATCATTATTTATGCATATTGGTTAATCAAATGATCATTCTGAAACATTCCAATTAAAGAAACTTACTTTAGGTGAAACAACAGCCTGTGCAGCAGCACCCATTGCAGACACAATAAGCCCTTCCACTCCAAAATGGGAGAAAAATGCTTGCATGTTTCTGGTCAAACGGAAAGGAACTGGTTCATTGAACTCTATCATTCCATTTGCATCATAAGCTGGATGAAAATCTGTCTGAAATATTTTCCCCGTGTTCTTGGCAAATAAAATTTTATTAGGGGACCTTCCTCCAATCTGTAGCATGAAAGACATGAAACTTGACAGTGCCAACTGGATAGCAAATTGTTTTTTGAAAGCCCACATATGATTGCCACTCAGAAGAGTCTTATACATGTGCTGGGACAATATGCTGTCAGTAACAACAGATTTGGTAATGTCATTATAAGCTTGAAGACGTAGATCAACAACAGCTTCAGGAGAGATTTGTCCAGAAATAGCTTGATTCAACTGCTCCTTAAAAAAGGTAATGGGTAGATCTGCCTCTCGGCCATTTCTTGCACAGTGGTTCTCATACACCTCGAGGAAGGTGCTGTACATTAAATCGTCTTCAACCATGCGGACCTGTGTTCAATCAGCAGTAGGGCATATTATAGAAATGTTCTTACAAACAGCCATAGATTTTGTAAGTACAGATTCTTCAAAGATCACCACTTGGGTGGTTTTAGTAAAGTATATAGATGTCTAAAAAGCATGTACAAAGGCACATAATTCTTGGTGGAACAAACAGGACAGACCACACTGCAAGTGTATCAAATGATAAAAATCAAGAGAATGAAACTTGTTCGAGATAGAGGTCATCACCTGGGACCAAACAGGAATTATAATTGGTGTGTGAATGCATATGTGGCGGCGTCTTGATTCCTTGTGCTTATCAAACATTTGGTTCATCACACGAAAAAGCTGTAGTATCCGTTCATCACTTCTAGCATTGGGTGTCAATGATGTCTGTACAATGAAGTGCCGTTGAGAGCCATCAGAACCGATTAAAGTTAATCGACGGAAACTGCTTCCATGCCTTCTCACAATGGGAATATCAGCTCCAACCCTGTCCAACTTCACTGTATGATCAGGTGCAATTTCCTGCAAGGTTTAGTAATGTGTTTTTATAAGTACAGCAGAATACTCTAAAAAACTATAGATACCAAAATTTAATTTTAAGCTGGCTTAAGAAATAAAAGGGAGTATGAGCATGATCTAACAAAATACTGAGATCTAGTTAACAGCAGTTGACCTGATCACTAAAATACTGTCCTGGAACCTCCACATCAACAACATGGAAGTCACGTAACACCTTGCTTTCCTCTTCTAACTTCAGTACAGCAGGAAATCTGTCTTCAACATTGCTCTGCAGAACATTTTTCCAATGCTTCAATCTCTCAGTCAACTCAGAAAGGGTGGCTGGGAAAGTAGTAGTGCTCTCAGGATCAAGATCACGCTCAAAATCCTGCTTGTATTCTCTCACAAAATCAACATGCTTGTTGACAGCATCTGCCGAGAAGCAAGCTCGGCAAACACCAGAGAGCTCCTTCTTGAGAGATTGAGGCACCTCTGCTGTAGTGGCAGTTGGGTACTTGTAACAGCGGTGGAGAAGAGCATTAACCACAGCAAGAAGTCTCTCCTCTGGAAGAGTTACAAACCGTGAACCAATATCTGTGAGCAAGATCTGAAGAAATAAATAATAAAAAAGAATTAGAGAAATGCCATCTAGTAGAGAACTCGACACACCAGAGGACAAGACACACAGTAATCCTTTTTCCTCTAGATATCAAGAATTTCCTTCTCCATCACAAACTTTTGGATCTAAAGCTCAAGGGAATGACGTGAAGAGAAACTTGTTTAACTTTAAGTCAATAATAAGCCCACCACCCTAACCCACGAACCCACCCAAAAAAAGCGAGAGAGAGAGAGAGACATACAACATCCACAAGTTAGTAGAACTAAGAAATACAAGTGACAAAGAAATTGTCACTACATAATGCAACAGATATGCAATGATAAAATAACAACGCTTGCACCACCTCAAGTTCACTGGCCAAATTAGTATGCTTGCTCCTAAGAGCCTCCATAATATCCTTGGCAGCATCAAAAGCACTGGCAGCAGAAGCTGCAAGACCCAAAGCACCAGTTCGTCTTAACGTATTTTGACCACCATCATTCATAGTAGAAGCACTTTGTTGCATAGGTTGGTCAGTCCCTGAATGCATACTGCCATCCACAGCGTTAGACCTTTCAGATTCTTGCCCGTGAGAGTTTCCCCCATCATGTGATCCCATTCCACTACTAGATTGAGTGCCTTGATGAACTTGATTGTCTGTGCCTAAAGCACCAGCACCACCATGACTTTGGGCTCTTGCATGTCCATCTGCCAAACCAAGACCACCACCACCAGAAACATTTTGCTGCATTCTTTGCTGAGCCATTGCAATTCTATTATTAAGTTCCGATTTATTTGCAACGTCACGGCGCTCAAGCAAATATGTCCGCAGCCAGTAATAAAGAGCCTGATATTTTGAGTGAATATAGTATTATGGTTATTAATCAAAGCAAAATTTTCATTGAAAATCTACTTCACAAATTAAGAATAAATGAAAAGCAAAATCTATTAATATCAGCCGATCAAAAAAAAAATCTATTAATATCTGACAAATTGTAGTTTATGTTTACCTGCGGATACACTGTGGCAATTTTTAGCAGTACAAGTTTGCAATGAGGTGCTTCTGTCCTCTGTAAGGATAGTAATAGCTGAGGAATCCAAGCAAGCCAAACCCAATGCGGTATTTGTTCCAAGTACTTGTCAAATGCCCTACCCACCGGCTCATTGGAAGTATCAAAGCTGAGAAGGTACAGAACACGCGCAAGGTGACTTCTTGAGTTCGAAACGCCATATTTGATACCTTGAAGAAAACAGCTGACAGCATATTCTAACCAAATTTCATCATTGGAATCCTTGTAAGCCTGTTAATCACACTTAAACAATTAGCATTGATTCAACTTGATGAAAGTTAAAGAATTAAAAGCTGTTAAAAGTTATTACCATGTCGCAATAATTACCCCAGCTGATCCATCCTTTGGGTAAATTTTTAAAGAGACTGATCGCATTTGAATAAGCAAGATTTGCTCCCTCAGAATCATTCAATTTTAACAAGAAATCCCCCTTTAGACGATAGATTTCTGCCTTGTGTTTCACTGGAAAATATTCCAGATTAGTGCTATTGATCAAATTAATGCCACTTGTAAGCTCTCCCTTCATTTCCAGATAAGCCTTTGCCTGTTCTCTAATCTTCACAAATGCCTCCTGCAAACATATAACATGAAAACTAATGAAATATCTACCATCCCATTCACCTACAAGATGCCAGAGAAAGAAGGCAATGAACGATATAAAGAATTACAGAATTCTATGAAGCAAGCAAATCAGAGATTTATGCAAAAGAGGAAGAGTAAATCTTGACATATCCCTCCAGGATTCAATCAGCAATCAAAATATCTATAAAAATAATGACAGCACCCTAAACCAAATATAATCAGAATTATTTCAGAGATCTTGCAAGGTCCAACATAACAATTGCAGATCCACGAGAATATTCAATAAGATAATAATGATCGTCTTAGAGTTGACTTCAAGTCACACAAAAATCAACCATCAAATGCAGATTCCCTACGTTCGTGGAAAAGACTGTCCTTTCTAACCTATAAGTGCAGACATGAAAATTATAGTAGTTGTTAATACCTGCACTTCCATGGTGGAATGACCATACATCTTTTCGAGTATCGTGACGCAAACATCATGAAGGCCTTGCTTACGAGAAATGTGAGCAAGCTTATTGACATTCCATGCTTTGTCACGATAACCAAGGTGATGAAGCTGAGGATTTGTGGTACCAAAATCCTTAAATGCATCTATCACAGCATTATACATTTCATTTCTCCATTGAAGCAAATCACACCAAACAGACATGTTATCCCATTCATTTGGTGTTCTCAGCCTCCATGTTTCAAGAATGTCCTTAAGATCTGCATACAGATTTCCATGCACGCCAATAACAGAATTCCCAGAAAGTTTGTTTCCATTAGCAATGTCCAAAAGAATTCTGGCAGATTCTTGAACTTCAACTAGTTGTTGGAATTGCTGCAAAAGAGGAATTCTAGCATGAACGGACATTTCAGGCAATTGCCACCACTGCTCTAAAGCAAGATCAACACCTTTTCCCACAATGTTTTCAGCATCACCTACACCATTTGTATTTTTTTCATGCAATGCAAAGAAGGCCTGAACCAGACGAAGCTTTGGAGTCTCTTCAACTTGAGCCTTTGGAATTACATGATCCTTCATATATGCCCAATCTGGCAATTTCCATAGTGTGTCAAGTAGTATCTCATAATTCTCAATGCTCTTTCCGAAGTCTACCAATGCATCCCACTGACTAAGTTGAGTGGCACAATGAATCCACTGCTCCTCCCAGAGACACATCTCAGCTTTTGGTACTACATTGCTGTATGTACCTTGAGTTGCTTTAACCATAGCTTGGTAGAAAAGGCTTTGGGCCTGCTGCCAATAACCATGTTGAACTAGAGAAAGCCCAGCCTTGGTTTCTGCAGTAGTAGACCTTTTCTTCCACAAACCACACCTCATATCATCTTCACTGAGCAACCGATAAAGCTCAGCCAACGACTCTGCGCACTTTGATTCATTCAAGAATAACATGACATGACTTTCTAGCAAAGCTAATGAGATATGCCAGGCATTGTAAGTTTTCCCAATATACTTAATGAGCTCACTAGGCATCCGAGGTTGAGGGTGACTCAACTGAAGACCTTCAAGAAGTGCTTGCACAACATTTGGTCTGCTACCTTGCTGTTTCTTATGGTAATCTTTTGACAAGAGAGTAATCATTGGTTTAGCCAGAGTAACCTGTTCTTCTTTGTGCAAGGTTACCCAGACAATAGGAAATACCAGCACCCACAAATGATATGCAACATTTGCATCAACGTGTGCTAGTTCTCTCAATGGAATAACAAGATCAGCCACCTATACATCAAAGGAAAGGTTAACAAAAGTTAATGCTGAAATATAACATTTTGATACAGATCCACATGATAATGATACAGAATTCAAAAGGTAGAGCAAAAAAAAAAAAAAAAAAACCTGAAGTTTGCTCATCTCATTCAGAAATTGAGCGTGCTTGAGAACAAGGCTATCAAATGTAAGGGGGGCATCTTCTTGTCCATCAGGAACATCAGTAACCTGGTGCTGCATCCCGGAACTATCAGGAACAGAGCCTGAAACCACAAGCAGGGGTACTCTAGCAGAGTTTGGAGCAAGTGTAATGGGTTTACATTCAACTAAAGTTGCAAGAAGAAGATCTAGGCCTTGTTTGAGCCAGAAGACATCACTCAGTGCTTCCCAGTCCTGAATCTGTATAATGTACTGCAGCCTCGTGAACAATGTTTTGCCAAGAGACTCATGATAAAGTGAAAAGAAATTCTTCCTAATTTCGGGATCCCTAGCTCGTAAACCAAGCATGAATTGCCTCTCCACTTTTATAAACACTTCCTGACGTAGAGCCAGGGGATATCTGCAAGTCAATCACTCAATAATATTTATACCCCAATGAAAGCAAAATGCAAGCAAACTTTATAGATATAGTACTTACTTATTTGAATCAGCACAAATTCCATAAAGAAGCTGAAGATACTTCCTATCCCACTCTTCCACAGCACTAGTAGAGAAGTTCTGCTTATCAACTTGGGAAAGCTTTTGAAGAAAAGAGACTATTTCCTTGGGTGTGAGAAAAGCAATTGAAGTGGCAGGTGTGCCAGGCTTGCTGACGTCATCTTCAATCCACCCTTTTATGACATCAAGTATGCAAAGAAGCACGCTAGCATCAGTACCTTTTTCAGAGAGCAAGGCATTCAAGATTTGAGTTATGGATCGTTTGCACTCTGCTACAAGCATGACCTTCTCACTGATGAGTTTCAAAACAGATTTTAAATTAGAGATGACTGCTCCAACATCAGCACCTTGACGAGAAGAAGTGACAGCAGAATCTGAATCAGGTCTCTGACCCTGGAATGAAAGATTAGATTAATGTAATATGAATAAAGATAACAAATAACAACCATAAGTATAAGTGTACAATCAGAATATTATGTTTGGAATTAAATCAGCTTTGGTGGGCCAAATTTGAATCACTTAGGCGGCACTCTTCAAAGTAAGAAAGTTAAAAGGCCGAATACTATAAAAACAGGATAAACTTAAAGAACAAAAAAAACCCTAGAACAAAGCTGAAATTGGAGTCACACACTAAACTGCATCTCAAATGGAAGTCCATCAGGAAGGACAAGGATCCTAGTTCCAGGATCAGAGATTGTAAAATATATAGGCTAAAAGTACACATCCAGTTCACAACGAAAAATAAAGGATGGGAATTTGGATCCAGTCAACACTAATTGTATATAAATAAAATGGGTTCTTACTCCACTGCTGGTGAAATTGTATAACTATAACGATCACTTAACACCCTATAAGTTATATTGACTCATTGCCTAGAGCCAGCAGAAAAGAAATACTTCATGCTGGATATGGGGACATAATATGGATCCCACTCCAAGCACAAAACAAACAGTCTTTTACCCAACCGATTTAGAGATGTACATAGCCATGATCAAAACAACTCCAATAATTTATAAGTACACAAACAACAGCATGCATCAACAAGAAGGCGCCAAAAAGTGGTATGATACTGATAACGGTACTAAAAGTGATATGGTCAGAATAACATTTGTGAAATTTGAAGATAATATAAATGATAGATAACAAAAAAGTACAGAATTGTTCAAGATTTCGAATGGCTACAATTATTAATTCAAAAGAATGCCCTTGTAAAATAAGCAGTACTGCATACAAAATCTATTGATGGATAAAATAATATCTTGGGTTTTCTTTTTCTTCTTTTTTCGTGAAAAAAAGTCTTTATATTATTAAAAATAGAGGTTTTTAAACTTTACTCTAACAAAAAGCTTAAATTATTAAGTGGAACACCCAACAAGTATATCAACTGGTCTCAAACTTCCCATTTTTTCAAAGTGAATGGGATACTTACTCTCCCCATCACGTGCATGTCGGACAACACATCAAGCCTTTTAAGTAGACCAATAATTAACAGGAAGACAACACATATTGGTGACTAGGCCACGGCAAAACCAGTTCTGATAACATGTTAAATCTTACTCCAACTCAAAAGGTTAAGCTATTAGGAGGAGGGTCCAACTAGTATATCAAGTGATCTCAAACTTCACATATTTTTGAAATGGGATACTTTAACAGTGACTAACACACGAACAGAAAAGGTATCAGGCAAAATAAATATACATACTTGTCTCACATGAGAGCCTGCTGATGCTCCCATATCACGTGCCAGGCGCTGGAGGATACGAACCAAAATGAATGGATCGATAAAGTTCTTGTGAACCTCTTTCAAGGTTTTAATGACAAGCAGAACAAAACTAATTGAATTCGCAGCATTATCTTCACTCGAAGTCTGAGGAGCAGTGACGGAATTAATATGCTTTTGTATCAACTCTTCAACTTTCTGATACAGTAATTTCACATCTTGTGGTGTATCTGCACCTTCAAGAGGAAAAGCAATGAATACCATCTTCAAAAGAGAGCAAAGTGACTTTCCAGTATCCAGCATTTTATATTTAAAACAAGGTTCAAGGATCTGCAAAAGAAATAAAAATATCAACAAAGATATTCAAGGCATTATAAATTACCAAATAAATAATAATAACTACACAATAGGGCATGAGCATACTTGAGATATCTGGTTGATGTTATTTCGAATGAACAAGTGTGGCTGCTTCTCCAAAACCTTGTTCATCACATCCAAGCCCTGTGCCAGAGCCGTGGATGGATCCTTCGACTGAGATGGTTGGATGCTGCTCAGTAGCTTTTCTAGATAATTGAACTTGACATTGGCATTTGGCCATACTTCCAGAGCCTGTGATAGCAGCTCCAAAGCTTGTTTGTACATAGTGCTGGCTTCTTTGTCCTTGGGCTCTATTACCAAAGCAACCTGTTCCCAGAAAGTTAAATGTAAGCTTATCATGCATGCTTTCGTATAACTTCGCGCACAAACAATATTCAAGAATATGATTTCAGCACAAAGTTAAGCTTCAACTTTGAGTGTGTAAAGGACCATCTCAACTAAAAGCTTAATTTGATAGTTGAAGGCTCAATATTAGTTTTATATTCTAACAAAGTGCATATGCTATTGAAAGTTAAACCAATCCTCACTCTAATGAGAAAGTTGATAATCATCTCTTCCATGGCAGCATTGGGCTTGAATTCTTCATCTGGTTGGCCAGAAGATCCAGGGGTTTCAATATTAGGGATGGATGAGGCACCACCAGGAGACATGATACACAGGGATTGAAGGCCAGGTTCAACCTTCACTCGCTTGCTTGGATCTTCAGGGAAAGAAGATCCGTCAGTAGGTCGCTTCGGATCAGAACCAGCAGGGCCAGGATTAAACCCATCGTTGGTCTGGCTACGGACATCACCATCATTACCAACTTTCATTTCGTTTTGCCTTTGCCTTTCCCACCCAACCACTAACCCAGCAAGTTCAATAGCTAGACGCCTGTTTTCTATTGTAGTATTATACGGCAATCCAAGGCGACTGAGAGAATTAACCATCTGAGGTACAAACTGTGCTCTGCAGCTGTAAAAGAGATCTGAATGGCGAACAATAAGCTGGAAAATGTGAATCAAATTAGGAATTGAATGACCTTCCTCGACCAGAATTTTTTTTGTATATCGTATCCAAATGGGCATACGACAATCCCCAGGAGGCAACCTCCGTGGTAGTGCCGGCATCAAAATATCCAGTGCCTGCTTAACCAACATCTTGTTTTCTGGCTGGCAAGTCCTAAGAAGCGCAACAAAAACCTGCAGCCAGAAACAGACATCACGATAGCTTTTATTATTACATAGAGATATATTAGTAGAACCACATAGTGTACATGCAATAATAGAAAGGCTTTTGTTTTAAAAAATCAATATTCAAACATTATTATAAAAACACTCGATTACTCAAGATTTTGAAGTAACACGAATCCATAAACTGCATAGCTAAATGCACACAAAGATTGGGACTACTCTAGTGACTATAACTATATTTTATCTACAACAATTTATCTGGATAACTATACGGTTCATGCCAATCAATCGATGCTGATAGTTGATGAAATTAAAAACGTGCACTAGTTGAAACATCAACTTCACAAATCAAATATTTTTACTTGTAATAGGAAACTGATAAAAGGACCTGAAGTATGATTTTCTCTGGAGCCTGATAGGCCTCCAAGAAATGGCAAACATTGACAAAGGCCCATTGCTTACTCGCACTGTCCTCACGTTTCAAATGATTCCAGCCGAATTTGATAAGTTCTTTTCTATGATGAACAAGGTCATTCTGAAGATACTTAAGAAGTAAGGTGGCAAGCTGCAAAAGCTCTATCCTCAAGGGTTCATCATATTCAGCAGATACCTGTCGAAGAGGCTCAAATAATTTACTAATGCAATCAAAACGTAATGGAGGTCAATAAGTTGGAGACCAAACACCAAATATCATAGAAACAAATCTATGTAACTACCCACCTCTTCTGGAGGATCAAGAAGTTTATCAACAATTGTTTTTATTATAGAAGGATCAACCACTTCCCAACTTTGGCCATTTTGAAATGCATGGGCCAGCATTGGAAGAATGAGTATTTGCATCACAACCACCAAATGGTCATGACCAAGCTGTTTTGATTGGAAGAGGTTCAAAAAATGCATAAGAAGTGTTATCTTCATATTCGGTGGATACCCCTCTGCAACCTGAAATAAAGGATACAACAGGTAAATTGATTAGTTTGAAAGAGTCGGTGAGGGGACAAGGGTACGACTATGTGAAAATATCACGAAAGTACCTCTATAATGTAAAACTCCTTCAAAAAGGTATAATCAATCCGAGTGTGATACAAGAAGATGGAGAGTATATCAAAGAGAACATTCACTTCGGTTTTCTCATGCCGTAAATAATTCAAAAAGCATTTGACTAGCCATTTGCTCTCTTTCACCTGCATTTGAGAAATAATAGTCAAAAGATAAGATAGCAGCATACTAATTGAATAGACCTTTTTTTCTAAAAATACAAAAGGATAGTCCATGAAAGTACAGACACAGGCACACCATGGCAGGCAAGTTTCTTATCTATATTTTATTCAAACATAAAGGTGTAAGAAACCAAATGGAATATAAAATTCAAATGATTTCAGAAAATCAAACTAATGGCACTCAAACCCGATGGAATTTTATCTCGTTACTTGAAAAATCTACAAAGTCATTTTTTGCATAAACATAAAATTCAGGAATAACAATAGCATCATTGCACTCCCCATCACAAAAGGGAAATGTCTTGGGTACAAGAACGTATCTGAAAGCATTCAATTGAATCAATTCACCTAAAGTATGTTTTTACTCACATCTCGGGTGACCAAATACCCAACATAGAACCATTTATATATGAAAAATTGCCCAGAGGATCTTGACCTCTTAAATTATTGAATGTTATTGTACCCAAACCAACAATTAAAAAAGAAAGGATAAAGTATTTTGTTTGCTCCAGAAGAAAATGGTATTAAAATTGCACAGTATTAAGAAGTCATGGCTTAATGTGTTATGCATAGAAAGTCCAAGTGTTCATGATCACAAAGCATGAGATGTTTCACAAAAACTGATTGAAGGATTGACAATATATTTTATACTCCAGTAAAACTGTCTTTGTTGCTCTTTACTAGACAGATACACTATGTTCATTTTCCTAATTTTACCTTCGTTTTCCAGACAAAAATGTTGCACTGCATTTCAAGTAGAGCATGAGGCATATGAAACAGTACATTTTCCCTTTGTCCCAAAATGTGTGTCCACTTTCTCTAGAAAATTGACATAAAATAAGTGTCATTTTCTATTTTGGTTAGTTAGTTATTCATGAATAACCAAAAATCCCTAAGATGAGTTACCTAGAACTCTGAGTTTGTTACTATAAAAGAACATTGGGGTATAAGAGCAAAAGCCTAATTCCAACTAACTCATCCTTAATCTTCACTGAATTTGGAAAGTGGACATTCATTTTTGGACAGGGGGAGGACAATTTAAATGAGGGAAACGTCAACAATATAAACATTAACAATGTAAAAACATGTTAAAATACCATAAATACTTTTTTCGTATTGACGAACAGAAATGCAAGAAAAGGTTTTTACTTAAAAGAGCAGCAGTCCTATAATAGAGACAAACTGGAAAAATAATTGATGAATCACTTCACAAAAACTCCAAAACAAAATCTATTGAAAATATCAGTCCTTTGTTGAATCCAAAAAAAGAGCTCTGACATACATAGCAATTTCACAGAACAATAATTGCAGAGAATCAGAAGGGGTTTAGCATTCAAGCCTACGTCTCAAATCACATCCACTTCTTTTATAACAAAGAGAACCGACATCACTAGCAATTTCAGTACAAAATATTTCCAGAAAAACATGAGGATGTTTGCAATCAAGCGAAAATCACAAGTCTATCCTCTTCTTTGTAAGCGAAGATGGAGAGTGCCAAATATGTTGAGAACTATCTATATTTATATAGAAGTGAATCAGGCAAAATTATATGTATATTAAAAGAACTTACTTGCACTAAGTTTAGCTCTTGTTCATTTTGCAAACGGGTTATTCTAGCGGGTGACTTCCAAACAAGTACCAAGGTGTCAAACACAGCTCGGTTACTCTGCAACCATCCAGGTATTAGTTTGACCAAAGTTTTAACAAGTGCAAGTCCCTGAAAATAAGCATCTGAAGGTGAAACAGAGGTTGCTGACGGGGGGTTGGAACTCTCAGGTGGAGTAGCAAGGCCATCATCACCCGCTGAAGCCACGGGTGGGGTTGAAGTCCCAGAAACATCAGATTTTGGCAAAAATTCAGAAAAGGCACGCGCGAGTATCTTCTGTGGTGATTTTGCAAGCTCATCTCTCAAAGGCTGCCCAGCATCTGATCTTATTATATACATAAACCTGCATTTAATGAGAACAGACAAAGAAGAGTGATTGTCGGACATTTTTAAAGACAATTTAAACTTAATCCCCAGATCCTTAAACTTACCGCCTGAAGTATCTTGGTTCATTTAATCGAGCAAGAAAATAATCAACAGCATGTGTTGCATATCGATTTAAGAATTTTGTAAGTGGGAGACGATATGGACTGTTAATTTCACTATACACTTGTCCTGGAGAAAGAGCACCTTCCAAATCGATAGTTAAGGATACCAGTTCATCGAGAAACTTAGATGCTGCTTGGGGAAGAAGGTGGAAAAGCTCGATAATTGCTGCAAGAAAAGTATGTAAATGATGAAAAAAAAAATCTTCCATATTTTGATGTATCACATGTATGAACAACTCCGAGTGCAAGTCAAAGAGAACAGACTGAATTACCTGCAGCAATTTTGGGTTCCTCACCAGCTTTCCATGACTTCTGACTCTGTGCAAGTTTTTCTGGTTCCAACCACTTCTTCAGGTGTTCTAACAACTTACCACCCAAAGTAACATTAAACCAATTGGACAAAAGTTCAAGCAGGCGAGCCAAGCCTTGTAGAAGCGGCATGCTGAGATTTTTTGTAAGAGCCAAATTCACTAGTATAGGCCTTAGACTGCTCTGCAAAAGTTCTTTGGGCATTCGTTGTTGATTGATAACCTAGATAAGAAATCAATTAAAAGAGAAGAATAAGCTCCGGAAGACGATAGCATATAAAACAATTCAAAAAACGATAGCAGGAAACTGAATCTCAAGTGGTAACTGGTAACTGGCAATCTTGTATAACCAATCATATGGTTAATAAATCAACCTACAAAAATTGGAACCACACCTGTCGTAGGCCCTCCTTCGCAACAGCAACAATATCTGGTGTCTTACAAGTCAAAGACTTGAAAAACATGGAGATGATCTTCGCACGCAATTCAGAATGATTAGGTGTTTTAAAATCTGCCCATGCCATTGTAGTACAGAGTAGCTCAATGCAAGCTGTTCGAAGTTTATTCAACGATGTGGCAACTTTGGGGTTCATAAACTTCACGACCCATACAGTTTCATCAGCTTCAGCAATTTGTAGCGCTTCTTGCAGGAAATTAACTAATTCTTGAGTCAACTTGAGTAGAGGAGGCCTCAAGGCCAAGCAGAAATTTAAAGCAGTAACTGTACCAACCTACATGTCACCTCTTTAAGTTAGCATACATAGGAAAAAAAATTCCAAATGACAACTAGTAATATGGTTTACCTGTTGATCAACAGTCTTTGATCGAAGTGGTCGCATAATTAGAGGCTGAAGCATTGGTTGATACAAAGGTTCTAGCAGCTCAGATACCTCACTACCAGTCCTACTGGCCAAAAGTGCCAAACATGATTGCACATTTTTTCTCACGATAATAGATGCATTGGGGTTAAACAACTCGGAAGCAAGAAACTCAATGACTCCTCGAAAGCTTTCCCTGCGGGGCTCACTATTTGCTTCATCAACATTATTTACCACACGAAGAACTTGCGTAAGCACTTGACTTGTCTCTTCCTGCTCTTTGTTAGCATAAAGAGGAAGCCGTTTAAGAACATATATCAGGCCACGAACTATTCTTACTTGAAAATGGCACAAGGTTTCAACAGTGACCTTCCCAACCAAAGCACCAAGTCCCAAAACACCTCCCATCTGTGCTTGCCATGTGCTTCCAAAGCAACAATGTAAAAGACGGGGTAGAAGCTGCTCAAAAACAGGTATGCGAACACTGGGAGGGGGTGAATAGACAGGGTTCATTGATGGACTAGAGACAATCATTGGAGTACCTGGGCCTCCTCTTGACATCAGAACGTCAGCATGTTTTGCACGTGCTAGAAACAAAAGTGTTTCAGCAAATACATTTAAGGCATTGAGAGCAGCTTTGGCATGGAGCCTATTTTCATCTGCCAGCACATCAACCAAAGCATCTAAAAATATTAGTGGGTCCAACTCTTTGAGATTGGAGCTATTATGCTTTGCCCTTGAATTGACACTAACATTTGTTGAAACCATAGGTCCTCCAATTGTAGCAGTTCCAACTGAAGTATTACTTGAGGATTGATCAACATGAAACATCATAGCAAAATGTCGGCAAACATTGATGATAAAATTATCCTTGTGGTCATGAAGATCCGGTTCTGCACTGGCAGCAATAACGGTCATTAACATAATCTTAAAAACAGACTTTTCTGCCATAAGCTGCGTTTTCGTCTTTACACCCAAGTCCTCCTGCAGTAGTAAAGCACCAAAAGTTAATGATGTGGGAGCACATTCTACTATCAATATACATAATGAATTAGGAAAGGCACAAATCAAAACAACAGAGAAGCAACTGAAAGAAATTTTACACTCACAACTTGCAATTCATGAGGCCAGGGAAAAAAAGTACAAAAAAATTGCAATGTAAATATTCGAGTTAGTAGAGTTTAGTCATGCCTGAAGTGAAATAACCAAATATTTCTCACAGGTGTAGTAAATAACAACTGTGTTATGGACAGTAGTCTTCCATCCAACGATAGCGAAAGGTAATGAAATAATAGAAACGCAAGCAAAAAGACAAATTCAAACAACTGAATTTCTTTGACAGTAAAACTAATCAATTTATTAAGAAAAACTAAAACATAGAACAATACCCACGACACGATGACTTTTTCATGGGGTATCATCTGAGGCATCAGTAACTTCTAAACAAGATATAAAAATCATTAGTAGTGAACCAACCTTCGTATCTGATGTCTCAGATCTGCACAAAGATGAATCCACGGTAGAAACTAATAAATTCGACAATTGTTTAGGTGTGTATCCCTCATCAGTAACATTTCCTGGCAAATTTAGTTGAGACGATAAGCATACACGAAGGAACTTAAGAGCCTGCTTTCGATAGAAAGCATTCATGTCTGGACTTTTCTGCAGTACAGCTGCCACCGCAAGATTTATACATCGATCCAGAGGTACTAAAAAAGGGGTAGACGGCTCAAATGTAAGAATCAAGCGAAGCCCATGCTCAGGGTTCTCCTTACAATCAAGTGCAAGGGGCTCTTTGAGAAAACGTCGGTTACGACCCCCTAACTTACCAAGGAGTTGCAAAGTCTTTCCGCCCCAAGGATAGGGTGCAGGCCTCAGGTGAGACCACAAAGCCAAAATCACCTCTGACATAACATTGGCCATGCTAGGTTCCAGAAAATCAGGATTTAAACTATCTACCCAGAACTCAAGTGTTCTTAGACCCAAACTTACTAGGTCGTCACTCCCCTTAAGACACAATACAAGAGGTTTCATTAAACGAGGAAGAAATGGCAACAAAGAACTTAATCGTGCAGGCAATGTCAAACATAGCTCCAATAAAAGATCTCTCATGTCTTCCCCATTAGGACCTTCTAGCATGGCCAATAACATATTTAGGCAGGGTTGCAAGGTTGGAATAAGATCCCGCAGTAGAAGTTCAAATTTGCATCCGGCAAGAGCTCGAAACATTGTACGCAGAAGTTGCAAATAACCCAGTGGCCTTTCAACTTCAGTAGCATTTTTCATACAAACATCCATAATAATGGGAACGTGAGGTTGTAAAATACGTTCAAAATCTGCAGGAGCCTTTGGTACAGCACCAAATATATAGCGAAAAAGATGCAAGACCAATTTCGCTGCAGGTGAATCTGGATGTTTCAGAGCATCAAGTTTGTTGCTTACAAGGAAATTAACTAGAACGTCCGCAAATGGGCGGTATACCTTAGCCGCTTGCAAGAGAGTGGAAAATATATGTACAAGTTGAGTGTTATTGATCATGCACTCAAAAAGCTCCGGCATACACAACGAGAACATGTCCATGAGATCTCGAGGTTCCATTATAGCTAAAATCTGAGAAAATAGATGGACCATTTCCCTCTCCTCCTCCTTCTCCTTGAAGAGAGCCAAGCAATGCACACCACTTCGTAAAACTCCACAGGCTTTCCATACCTATCAAAAATAAAGTTAGAACATGACAATATGCAGAACCAAATTCCAAAATATCCTCAGTACCTCATCTTCTCTTAACCCTTTGAATGATTGAGCTGCTGGCAAATTAGATGATGACGAAACAAGCACTTGCGGATGCGTTCCTTGTGTGGAAGGAGAAACCTATACATTTAGAAAGATGATATAAGAGAAAAATGTTCATAAGTCTCATGTCTAGATGTGAAAGTAATCAGATAAGAAAATGAAAACCTGTGACCGGGGCACATGTGCATGAGTGATGCTCCAAATGATAGTCTTCATTCCTAACAATACATACAAACAGTTATCTTTTGGCATAAGAAACAAATTAACCTATGAATATAAAGTTATAAACATGACACTTGGACATTCACACATGATCCTGTTGAATGTCTTAATATACACCACTAAATGATGAATTAATCAAGAAAAAGATGAATTACCCATGACCAAGGTCTTGATCAGATGCTTACAATCACTTACTTCCTTTGAATGTTCCACAGGGACTTGCAAATTCAAAACTGCCTGAAGCCAGATTACATGTCAAGATCAAAGAATGACACGGAGAACAAGAGATGATGAAGTGGCTTTAGTAAGGGGAATCAAATAGATACACAAGGAATATATGATGATGCAGGAGAGAGAGAGAGAGAGATTAAAGATAGCTTCCTATAAATTGGTCAAATAATTAAAATTATAGGAAACCACATATTGCTTCTGGGGCAATATAATGTGTGCGTGTGTGTGTGTGTGTGTGTGTGTGTATTATCCACACATGCAATAATTTGAAATTTTCATGTGAAAACATTTAAAGCCCATGAAACTATTATATTGATCAACAATATACAAAATACAAACAAATAAAAGTTCAAAGCTAACACAAAGGCAGCAAGTTCCAGTGATCTAGTAAAAAAAAGGACATTCATTAGTGACCTTACTTTGATGGTAGATGCACCAATACAAACACATAAAAGTTCAAAGCTAACACATAAGCAGCAAGTTCCAATGATCTAGTAAAAAATGACACCATATCCATAATTTCCCTAACTTGGATAGTAGATGCACCATTCAGCTCTAATTTGTATTCAATTCTGAAGCATTCTAATTGTAAAAATATGGCACTCAAATGTTCAAAATAAGGGTCAATCCATACTTAAGAAAAAATCATAATTTTTTGAAAATATAGTTTAATAATGTTAAATGAACTTATGAAAACCTGAGCAATTACAAAGATGAAACATTAATTTATAGATTGATTCCATATTCCTTCACACACACAAAAAATCTAAGAGAAACATATAATAGTTAAGACAATATAAAGCCAAAATATTATAATAAGGGTAATGACATAAGGACACCCTAGCTATTGCCCATAAACATATAACTATGCTAAGTTATTTTTCATGACAATTAACTACTATGAATGTTACCTCCAAACTTATTGTCAAATAGATTTAAAGGAATATTCCCTTTTCTTTTATTATACCATTTTCTTTGATCATATGCACAACATGCAACTACCAAATTTATGAAATTTCTAGTTTACCATTCAACTTTAATACTAATTAAGAAAATCCTTTCTTTTCTCTTGTACAGATTTCATCTGTCTTGCACTTCTCTCTGTTTCTCCTTGCTGCTGGCACATAGCATAACTATTTTTAGGGATATACCAACCGCCTGAACCCTTGGCTGGCAGATTGGCATTCTCCAGATCGTTATTTATTAAGAACTAAACCAAGGCGCTTAGAATAAGTCAATCCTTCCTATTCTTTTAGAGTTTTCCTATAATTCACTTTCTACAGTCAGACTAGAGCCAACCATCATCCCCACCACTGCTCCCTTGCCGGCATCCTGTTGCCCATCTTCCCTTTCCATTTTCCCTCCTCTCTTCCCCTTCTCTGTCTCCTTGTTGCTTTTGATACTGCTCCCTTGCTGGCCATCCTCCCTCTCCTCTCTCTTCTTCCCCTTGATCTCTCATTCTCTCTATTCTGTGGTGGTTGTACTGCACATCCGTTGCTGGTTGCTGCTGGCAGCAATTTCATCTCTCTCTCTCTCTCTCTCTCTCCTTTGAATTTTGAACAGTTTTGGCCTTTGGGTTTGGCTTTAGTTGATTTTGATTTCAATTTTGATTTTGAGTTGAGTTGATTATGAGGTTTCATTCTATTATAAGTTGATTTCGGGTCGAAATTAGTAGTAATCAATCCCATGAGTTAAGCCTACATTTATTCAGCACATTCTCAATTCAATGCATATCAACTTAAGTAATAGTAAAATACACACACTAATGCACCAAATAAAATAGAAAGAAACCCAACAGGCAACTGAAACAACTCAATACTAATCAATCCCATGAGGTAAGCCTACATTTATACAGCACATTCCAAATACAACACAAATCAACTGAAGTAATACTAATACACACACTAAAGCACCAAATGGAATAGTGAGAAACCCAATCTGAACAGGCAACTGAAACAACTCATATACAACACAAGATAGAAATAGTAAACGCCGATAACATGTAAGTTCATAGAAAGTTTTCATAATAACCTGTACAGGAAGTTCAAGCTTCGATCTTAGAGTAGCGCGGTCTTTTCCATCCTCACCTTCCTCCAATAGCTATCACCAATGAAGCACAAAAATAAATGTGGAAACAAATTAACATGACATAAAAAACAAAGAAACTGGCTGAATAAAGTGAACAGAAGAGCCACTAAAATGGAGGTAGAGAATCATATCAGCGCTCTATCTTTATAAACGCAGATTAGGCGTTCCAAGGACAACTAGATCAGCAATCTTACCTACCTAAGCATATACCTATTAGTCTGACATATCACCTCAGGTACATAAAGTAATCAAGAATCATGGACATCAAATAAGGCATACCACAAGCTTGGATATGTGTGATGTCCAATTGTAATAACAACATCCATTTGCTTACTTGAGGGTAGGTTGTGGTAGGCAGCTGCCAATCATTTAACCAGTATTCATATGACACCAAAACTAGAACTGTGCCCGTAGCTCAATGGTGTGGGTCCTTGCCTAATTCACTTGGAGCCACTGTTCAATATCCTTCGTTTTATTTTTCCTTTTCCTATTTGTACATTTGTGCTTTGGTTTATTTATCTATCTTATTTATTTATTTTGCTTTCTGTTTTTATCTCTCTTTTGTTGTTTCTATGGTTGAGTTGATTTTTTTTCTATCATCTCTTCATCTTTTGGTTATTATGATTTATTTGTTTCGCTTCTCTTTCATTGCTTCAATTTTTATGATCACAGTTTTACTTCGTTTTGATAATTAACTTATAGTATGAAATTGAAGAACTTGAATATGAATGATTTCATTGTATTTCTGTAAATGTTGAAACAAAATCAAATCAAATGTAAAATAAATATAATAAATTCTTTATATAGTATGCATTCAAATATAAATAGTAAGCTAATTCAATTTTATTAAATTATTATATTTCTCAACTTGGAATTGGCTATTAAATAATTTCCTTTTTACAATTACCAACTAAGGGTAAAACAAATCTTAAGGAAAATCAAAATCAAACTAATTCAATTGTGCTGTCTCATTTATTGATTTTTACATAACTGTCGTACACTCTAATCACCATTATATACACATCGTTTTGTGCTTGTGTGTGCTTTATACTTCTTTTTTTATGAGCAATGTCATTCACATTCATTTGAGATATAATTAATTTTTATAATATAATTTAAATGTACTGGAAATTTAGTAAATAGAAACACCTTTGAATTTAATTAAAAAAACTATTGAGCTTGATTCTAAAGTTATTGTAGGCTAAACAGAATCAATGACCTCTAATATTTAATAATCCGAACTAAAATGTATGCATATGCCTACCCTTCATCTGGGCTCCGCCATTGACAACAACTAACCCATTTCCCAAACAATCTTGGGATCGGCCAAAGCAAACCTTTAACAGAACTCTTTGGAATCATCTACTCATGCCCTCATCCACCAATGCTCTCTTTTTTGTTAAGCTGAGTATTATCTTATCTTTGTGTGAGGTCCAGTAATATACAAC
>JAYMTA010000545.1:0-27091 GCA_036897625.1 Pelargonium cotyledonis
TGATGTATATTTTATTATTTAAATTTTCATATCGGTTAGCATAATTACTTATAGAATTAAAACAAAATAAATATGATAAATTGAAGGGACAATTAAGTAATTGTTCAATATTTTCCGACTCTTTACCCATTTTTTGCAATTTTTAGCCAAGCGTAGTATTCACTTTCCACAACTTAGGATTCTGCATTTTCCCTTCACTTTCCGATGGTCAAATTCCCTTATCAACTTTCCTAGGAAAGTTAACATTCCGGCAAAATTTACTTTCCTGTTAAACGACACCATAATCTCTTTAACATTATTGTTTTTTATATATATTTTATGAACCTTGACCGCCTTAAGTTCTAGACAATATTAAATTGCTATGATCAAGAATTGTTTTGATATCTTAATTGGATTTCCAAAGGCTGTCCATTTACAGTTGAGTTCATATTTGCTCTCTGAAATCTGAATAATGTCCTTGAAATGGTTGAAAGAGTTTGGCCTTGTATCTTACAGATGATGGTTCAAAAATTCAAGATGCCATGATGGGGATTGTTGGGAGACGCACTGTACCACAGGTATTCGTTAATGGAAAGCACCTTGGAGGTTCAGATGGTAATTACCTGTCCATATGAAAATTGAATGACTTTCTTCTGTTACGAATAAGTTCTACCATTGAGATGCTAGAGTTCATATATATCTTGTTTGCAGATACTGTTGATGCTTATGAAAGTGGGGAATTGGCCAAAGTGCTAGGCATTGCTGATTATAAGGAGGACCTTTGAGCTAATGACAAGACAATGATTGCTTATCAACCGAGCAACTTTATTTACATCAGAGTTTAGGGTGTTGAATTTTTCATTTGTGACTTATGAAATGTTTGAATATTTCATTTGTAACTTATGAAATATTTGATCTGCCAATTTAGTTAATAAGTAAAAGCAAAGCGAGCCAGGATTTGTTTCATTTGTGATTTCGGGTCATTGACCGAGATGTCTTTAAAGTTTTGTATGGATGATGTTAGCACAAGGTCGCACTAGTATGGATTTTGAATTGGCCTTGTTGGGTAGTTTGTAGTGGTAAGCACCATTTCCTTGACTATGTGATGATACATTGGTGGATGTTCTGTGATGATTATATTTCCTGGTGAGAGTCAATATATTTTCTTATGATGATGATGTAGTAAATGTGGTTGGTGGCTGGTAAAGTGAATACCACCACTTGAGAGGGTTTGCAGCAATCCAAAATTGTTGTCAATCTGGCTATGGTTTTATTTGTGCTATTCTATTCTATATATTGGGCACAAGTCTTTTAGGCACTTGCTTTGGAACAATTCTTGTAGTTGCGATTCGGTGCTGCATGTCTTGTTTTTATTGCTCTTTGTACTTGAGATTTTCTTTTTATGTATCATTATAGTCCTATCGAAACTACTAATTGAGTTCAAAATTCAAACCATGGACATCCTAGCGAGGGGTTAGAGTAGAAATAAAAACAAGTACATTAAAATTGATTGGACCTGTTGTCGTGTATTTTTTTTATTTTTTTATCTTTTTGATCAGCAAGCAATACTCTTATTCGAAACATAAGAATAAAAGTACAAGAGCCCGACAAGGGCTGAAAGAGTTACATGAACGAGCCGCCAAAACTGGGGACTTAATCCAAAAAAACTAAGCTACAATCGTGACTACCAAACGAGAGCTCCGAGGCATGAATAGGAGAGAAAAACTGCACTTTGAACTTCCTAATGGTGATTGAAGCTATTGGTTGAGTGTTGTTGAGTGCTGCATCATTCTTGGCAATCAAATATACCAGAGAGTTACTGGGCAAAAGGCCTTCCAAAGAGAGTTCTTAATTTACCTTTTATCAAGCCTGGCCAATGAATGAAGAGGTCCTGGAGGCTGGGAGCGTGGCACGAGATCGACCGCCAATTGAGGATGGAGTTGGAAGGATTGACGACTCCGAGTGCTTCTAATGTCTTACGGTGAAAAGCCTCCATATTTTATTCTTGAAAAAACCGTTGACGTGTCATTTTTAATGACGTGTAAGTGAGATACTCATGATAGTTGGTCACAATAGGAGTTACCTCTTCTTTTTAAACTCAAATAATTCACCCCATATTGTTAGTATAGAAGTTAAAAAACGACATTTCAAAAAGAATCCGAAACGCTTATACCGCTTGGTCCAACCTGTTTAGGCAAATCATTTTATTTGTTTAATAGAAGAATAACTTATTACAAAAGAAATATATATATGCTAATAATGCAAAGTTTTTAAAACATAAATACTAGTGACTCATGACCGAATATAAGTGGATCATGAAGTAAGATTATTCTGTCACTTAAAATATCTGTCGCATGTTTAAATCGCGTGTTTAAGTCGTTTGCACAACATACCCATAGAGAGAAGGAAGAATACATGTGTTCAATATCCACTTAATGATGTCAATCGCGAGTTTACAGGCCGTGGAAGAAACCCATGTTTTATACCAAATTTTTATTTTGGACTGAAGTAAAGATAAGCCATTTTATAGTAATTGAGTAGTAAGCAAAAAATAAAAAAAGGGTGAACCAAGGAGGAAAGAATGGGGAAAGAGCAGCTTAGAAGCAAACGGAAACTGACCTTTGCTGCCGGAGAATCCTCAACTTCCGGCATCGTACTCAACGCCGAAAATATTTTCCCTCTATTACTCGCCGCCACCTCCGCCTCCACCTCATCGGCTCAAAAGTCCTTAATAAAAAGATGTCTCAACAATCTTCGTCTCTGTCTTCTCTCCGAAACCCAACAGTGTTTGCCCAGCTCTGTCCTCTCACTCCTCCCTCTCCTCCTCACTTCCAAGTGTGCGGCAATTGCATCTCGGGCGGCGGAAATTGTGGGAACAGCGTCGCTCAGTTCCTTTGAGGCCAACGAGCAAATTGCTCTCGATAGCCTGATTCTGAAGGGTTTGGTCTCGGCGGCTATCAGGTTGGAGAAGAGGAGTGTGGCAATTGCTGCTTGTCATGCTATTTTGGATGTTGCCACCACTTCCGTGGGCCGGCACCGCTTGCTGGAGCTCTCGGCACTGGAGACTCTTATGTGAGTTCTATAAAGCTTATTTTGTAAAATTATATGCAGTGTTTTTGCTGTGGTCATGTTGTGTTCACCTCCATTGCTTGATGGTCTGTGTTTGCTAGATATGAGATTAGTAGAGATTATATGAATCTTTGCATATTGGGTGGGTGTCAATGATTTATTTAGATTTGAATAGATCAACATTTTGAAGAACTGTGTCTTGCATATATTGGCAATGCAAGGCAATGACTTTTAGTTGAACTTTTTTCAGCTCTTACCACCATTGCGTGCTGGTTGCAACCTGGTACTTCAATATTATATGTAATTTTGTTAACATCTTCTTCAGATCAACTACGTGGTCCTATGATTTGAATAAATTAGTGGGTTTGACACTTGTGAAGTACTGATCACCCTAATCTATTGATATGTATCTGTTTTATTTTTACTTTTTTCGGGGATTACTTCTTGCAAATCAGGCATTTTTATTTCATATTTATGTCAAATCATATCGATGTCACTAGCTCATGCATTCCCATAAGTGAACACTAGTTGAATGGTTATTTTTATAGAAAACCGTTTCTTCACATTTGTGGACTTTGTATTATTGGTTTGTGCTGCATTAATATGCATAATTTAGCTGTGAAGTTGATTAGATAAACTGTAATAGACAACTTTAGTAATTTTAGATTAGTATATATTATTACCACACTTTTCTAATAAGAATCCCTCCCTCCAAGTTGGCATAACTTGGTAAAGAGAATTGAGTACTAAAAAAAAACAAAAACTTCAAATCTTTAAGTTTTAAGAATTTTTAGTGGATGTAGACATGCACTGAATTTTATTTCTATTGTCGAACTGCCAAGTGCAATCATATATGAATAACTGTAAAAAAATTTCATGGACAACATGGATATGGGCTAGAATCCTGATTACACGGTTTCTTTTTTCTTGTTTTAGGAAAAATCACTATTGAATTATTTTTTAAGTTACTGCCATTGGGTGCAAGAAGGAGAATTAGTTCATGGAAAATATTCTATGGTCGATGAAGGTTCACAATCTATGGGGAAAACTTCCTGGAAAATGTTATCCAACGCAAAAACACTGGAAAATAGTCCATTATCTTTGGAAATGTTTTTTTTTTTTCAAAAGTATTTCTGTGAGTTTTTGGCAGGCCCTTTTAACTGCATACCAAATTAGAGGCTTGTGAATACTTAGATATATAAATATGTCCATTCTTTTTTCCTGTATTGGCTTCTCCCTTACGGCTACCGCGTACAAATTATGCACTTATAATTTTATGTGATTTTTTTTCTTCTGTTGAGTTGATATTAGTTGATAGTTCTTAAGTTATAATATGTGTAACGTGACTTAACATTCTTTAGGTCTGGATTCCTTCAGGTTCCTAAATCTTCTGTAGCATTGATTTCTCTGTGCATTATGGACAATGGTGATGGTATCTGTGGTACTTTGGGGTTTAAGGAAGACGAGCTCCCAATATTACTTCTTAATTTGGCAATTGTTCTCATTAACATGTGTAGCATTGAGGAGGTAAATAAGATACCAAAAGAACTTGCTGAAACTTTCTTAATCTTCTTAAAAGAACTGTGGGTAAAAGTGCATAATCAAATGCTACTTGGGAAAGCTTCAGAGTGCTATCAGGAAGATTTCTATGTTAGCAATATTAGAGTTAACAATTTGACTGAAAGTATTTTCAGGCTTTCTGCTAGTCTTGGTCAACTCACAACACCTTTTTCTCTTGAGGTCATTAGAGGAAGCATCTTTGGTCTGAGTGAGTCATCGTTTGAAACTTTCATGCTAAAACACTGGGAGCTATCACCTTTTCTTGTGAGCAAAACCTTGAGGGTTTTGGAAAAGGAGGATGATATATTTAGCTCATTTGTAGAGTCTATCAACTCTAAGGGAAGTGTTCCGTCGCTCATTTCTTCTATTCTTCAAAGTCTGGTTTCTTGTCAGCCCATTGCTTCAGATGAACTAGACATTCTTAATTTCTTGAGGGAAGTGAGAAGCGAATTGGGATGCCCTATTGTCTATCAGCAGGATATACGGGTCGTGAAAACAGATAGACATTTGCGCAAAGAGGTTCACTTTTTTCAATCAAGTCCATATACCCGCTCCTTCCAAGCCCCGCATGTTTTTGATATTGATGATATTTTGAAATGTGAAGATGCATACAGAAAAGGTTATACGATTGCGTTGCGTGGCATGGAGTTTCGTTTTGAGAGTGTTGCCTCAATTGCAAATGGATTAGCATCTTTGTTTGGTCAACCATCAGTAGGTGCCAATGTCTACTTGACACCACCTAACTCTCAAGGCTTGGCTTGTCACTATGATGATCATTGTGTTTTTGTATGCCAGCTTTTTGGAACTAAGCAATGGACAGTTAGTGCTCATCCTAATGTGCAATTACCTCGCTTGTATGAACCTCTTGGTGACCTACATGGTTTAGAGGTGGACAGTTTGGTGACTGGGAGCAGGCAATATTTCTTACAGGAGGGTGATGTTTTGTATATTCCAAGAGGATTTGCCCACGAGGCATGTACTGAAAATGCTGGGTCCAATGGGTCTGCTGGGTTTTCTTTACACTTGACTCTTGGTATTGAGGTTGAGCCTCCATTTGAGTAAGTTTTCATCAGCTTCATTTACATTTTTCTTCCTGATTAGAAGTTGGTAATATGTTTCTCTATTTTTTTACAATGCAAAATATTGTTCTTTTTTGCAGATTTTATATTATTTCTTACATATAAATTTAGAGACAAGTTTGATGGCCAAAGTGAGTACAAATAGAGAATTTAGGTGTAACAAAACTGAGTAACAAATGTAACACATAATATATTTTAGCATAGTAAAAAAAAGAAACTTGCGGTTGCACAACTTTTCTCTTTTCTTGTTCTCTTATTTGCTTTTGTTGAATATAAAGTCCCAAATTGATGGGAGATGTAACAATAAAGTTACATATAAAGGTAAAAGCCAAACCCATCTAGCAAAACTTGACCTTTTAGTATAGGAGCTCAAACACTTATATGTAGCCCGATATAAAATACCAAAATTCAGTATAGTATTAGAGAAGGTTCTAGTCTTGACATGTGGGATATTTGCATATACTATGGTCTCTGGTCCACATGCAAAGAAGTTTAGGTGAGTCATTGAAGAAGTTTTCAAATATTCAAAATCATGAAATGTTTTTGACTGTATACTGTAAATGTCAAAAGTGTACAAATATCCAACCCTGATATGGATGAACCCATGTGCTAACCTCCATCCTTCCAAGTGTGTCTAATGATATGATACTGGTCATTGGATAAACATGAATCAGAGAAGTCTATTGAAACTGTCGGACTAAATCTGGGATGACTATTTTTTTGATAGATTCACTGGCATCATTATCTTAAGTTCCATTTATTATACTTATCTGTTCTCTTGGTGGGTATCTAACATGTGATATAACCCTCATTAATGTTTCTCAATGGCTTTAACTTAGGGATACCAATGCTGGAGTCCAATCTGTGCAATCAGTGGATTGGATTCTATTGCTTGGCCTTGTATTCCTGCTGATTGGTTCTCTATCTATATCTAGATATCAAATTAGTTTATTGTTAGGCACATGGTTTTAGAATTATGGCATAATTTTGTTGGTTAGAAGGCTAATTGATTGAATAATTAAATCTTCTGAAACTTCTTTGTAACATGTGAGGCGGGCACTTGATTACTTCTAAGGTAGCATTTGGAAAAAAATAATTTGGAATGGTAATGACAATGAAGAATGAGAATGCGAATGCGAATGAGATTCTCATTCCAAAGCCAGTCTCATGACCAAAATTTCCTTATCTTTACATGGAGAATGGGAATCTCATTTCCATGTCCATTCTTGATTCTCATTCCTGAACAATAGTTCTAATTCAGATGCTGCCTAAGTGGATAACAAGATGAATGGCTAGTATATTTGTCAACTCAATTGAATTGTTTTATAATTTCATTCTAGGGGTGGGAGGGTTGGTGTATTCTGTTTCAAATTTTCATGTCGATGCCCTATTAATAGATCAAATTGTTTGACTGGTTGGGTGTTATGTATGTATAAAAGCTGAAAACAACTCATGTGGCCTGACCCATTTTCTTGAATAGGTATTATAATGCAGTCATGGCTCTCTGCAAGACAAGGAGACAAGGTTTTGGATCTTATGTCTGTAGGGAAGCTGACTCGTGGACATGTTTTAGAATTATAAATGATAATATGAAGCATAATGAAAATTAAATCCACAAGAATCTAATGTACACAAATTAAGATGATCTTTCATGATACCATGATTCAGGGATGAACTATACTTAAAGTTGGTGGTGATTCACATTTACTAACTTTATGCATATAAGTTTGATAGGCCAAAAATTGAAAGAAATGAGATCAATAAATTAAAGGTGTGCTTGATAGGAGTTTTTTTTTTTTTTTTTTCTTAACAGAATGAAGTGAAATTATCTACTTCAAATAGTCGATTTTAATTTTTCTTGATCAATTCCAAACCTGGTTTAGATTTACAGAAGAACAAAAAAGTCTTAAATATTGTTCTAAGCAAAACAGCGGATTCTGTAGGAAATATTTGAATATTATAGGATTTGAAAATAATATATTTGTGAACTCTTTGAACCCATAGTCAAATAATGAGGTTTGTTAAATTTTGGTGAAATATGTTCACTATAGGATTTATGGCAAAGCCTGCTTTATTTCTCACTGTCTTGCTATCTACATAAACACAGATGGGAAGGATTTCTTCATGTTGCACTCCATTGTTGGAACTTGAGCCAAAAACGACACAATTATGCTTCCTTCAAGTCTTCCACTGCTATTATGAATGTCATGTCTGTGAGTCTGTTACATCTTGTGATTGGGTTAATTGGTTGTTCTGATCCTACCTTTCACAAGGCTTGTTTGGTCGCTGCAAGTTCTTTCCCACTGCGAATTGAGGGCTGGCTTGATGTGAATCAGAAAACTACTTTGAGCCATTTGATCGACAAAGTTAACAGTGATTCAAGGTTCTTAGAAGCTGTCAGGAGAATAGAACTTGCTATTCAGAAAAATGAAGATCCCTTCCAACGAGTGAGGTGGCTCCGGCTTCTCAATCAGGAGGGAGGAGCCGAGGAAAGACATAATTTGGATCCACCTTTTATGAGAATTGAAGATTTGTTATCTTTATGTGCTCAAGACATGGACAAGGCTGAAGCTGCATTCATGCAGGTGAAGTGTAGGTTCTGTAGTGAAGTTTGTCTTGGAGATGTGAGGGAGAACTATAAGAGATTCCTTGAGAAGTACAAGAAAGCAAGAAAGCAATATATGAATGGAATGCTTTCGCTGCACAGTAATTGAAAAGAACTGTAGTTTCTTTTGTACGAGATTTTTGCCTGTTGTGACAGTTATAATATAAGTATTACCTTTTATGTTTTATATCTATTTCATATTAGTAATGACAGGCCATGACCTTGAATTGATTGGGTAGTATTCAGCATGGTGGAAGCTTGTTAAATTGGTCACTGGTCAGCCAACTCCAAGCAGCAGTCAATGTCATAACATATGGTCTTGCCTTTAACTGACTTACACTCACCTTGAAGGTATGTGATGCATTCATTTTTCCTCTTATTACCAGTTCTCGGGCAATTAGTTAGCAAAATAGAAGTGATCAATTTTTTTCCTCGGGTGAATGAAAGCTTAGATGAGGAGGAAGTGCTTACTATGGATATGGTAGGAAAGAAATATTATCAACATATCATAATTCCTTGCATTGCTATTCTATTTGATTAGAAATGGAGTACATGTAAAACATGATGCTTTTTCAGAAAACATTAATTGTTCTAAGGTTTGGGATGTTTGGGAGTTGGATGAGTAGTAACTCCATGGTAATCAATATGGTAAACAAGTTCATCTGAACTCTCGCCACTGCTTGAATATGTTAGCATCATGGAACTTTCTTTGATTGTTGATCTTGTCATCCCTTCCTCAACATTCTGCAGTTGGAAACAAGAGTCATGAAAGCTTATTGTGAGTCATGAAAGCTTATTGTTAGTCATAAATCAAGTGAATGATTTTTGATAGTTTCTAACTACACTGTCTCTCCATTTGCAGCTTATGTTTTCCATATATGCGTCAAGGACTGAGGGATTGCCTACAACTATCGTGGGAAGGTTTTCTTCTGGAGCCAGGTAATCTAGTTCATACTGTTTGATAGTGATTTTTGTCACTCATTTAGGAACAATATTACGATTTTTAATTTGAGTATGTAAACACACCAATCATGGAGACCAGAGAATTTCAAGACTTACCTGAACTCTATAGTACTCATATTTTGGGGTTGACGTCGTGAACTCCACCATGAATCTCCTTCCCGGAAAATGAGTGGTGGAAGAGGAGCTGACATCTTGAGAAACGAGGTACAATGCAAGAGCCGTAAGGAGACACAAGAAAATGAAATGAGAAGATTCCATCCTGACTTGAGAGAAGCTGATTTCTCTTGAGATGGAAGGTGGAGTAGAAGATTGTGTATTTAAGGATTGAGAGTGTCAAGGGTTGCGGTTTGGTGTTGGGTCGGAATCAGAGTAAGTCGTGGGGGGAGAGAATCATCGGCATGGGGCGAGACATGTCTCCCAGAGAGTCCCTGGCCTGAATCAATAATTAATGGAGGTGGAGAGGTATAGAGCAATGGAATATGTCTTATTTAGATGCTGGTGCTTGGGCAGTTGAAGGAATGGCAGTAGAGTTTCACATGTGTGTTCCATGCCAAACAAAACAGCTCACAGGTAAATCATTGACCCATGTTTTGTCCTCACCAATTTGGCCTCTGTGATTATGTCTACCCTTTTGTCTGTGCCATATAATTTTTCCCTTTGCCTGCTTGCCTCTGCATCACCCTTTTCAAATTTGGTGACCCTATTACCTCTTGTGATTATTCTTACAAATATGATGTTTCCTGTTTCACCCCTTGATTCTTGGTATATCACATGGAAGGTGAAAGCAATCATTCCTTTTACTTGATAAAGGATTTAGATAGCATTTGGATTGGCCATTTTTACTTGAGGAACAATATGAAATAATTTGAAAATAGAAATGAAATTCTCATATGTATGTTTGGATTAGAATGACTTCATTCTCATTCATTTTTTTAAAGGCAAAAGATCTTATTTGGTCCTAACTTTTATAAAAGAATCCAATTTGGTTCCTGAATTTTGTTTAACTAAATTTAGTTTTTGAACTTTCGAAAATAAATTCAATTTAGTTCTAAGGTATGATATGAATATTTAATTATTTCTATTATATAACTTTTTATTATGGATCTGGCTAACGTGGCAATCCGCAAAGATTAAATTAAACATGTGAGCAACATATATGCAGGACGGCGGTTCGGGTGATGTCGAGGAGGTTGGTTTGGGAGCAGTTCGCGGAGTTGGTGAAGGAGGCGGCAGATGAGGCTAACGATTAGAGGTAGAGGGCGGCGATTCGGGCGAGGGTTTGGAGGGTGGAGAGTTGGGCGGCCCTGAAGCTGGCGGAGCCGCAGGTATGCACGACGGCGGTTCGGGTGAGAAAGAAGGAGAATGTTGTTGGTTCGTTGTTGATTCGGGATGGCTGTAGATTTTGCTAGGAAGTTCAGTGAAGAAGTGGGGCATTTAGGATTTTATGTGTTTGATTTCAGAAACCCCTCTATTGTGGGTTGAAGGTTGATGATGGAATTGGAGCGGGATTGTTGATTTCATTCTACTGTTTCCAAACTCAGCCAATTCTCAAAATCAATTTTCTTTTTTGAACCGAGTCAACGTTCTGAGTCACTTCCTCAATGAACTGAAGCGCTTTCGCATCCGCCGAAGGGCCGAGAGGGGAGGAGAGAGCAGAGTCGACCGCCATTGCCGGAATTGAAAATGAGAAATGAAGCTCTGTACATAGAAGATGAAGAAGAAGAAGAAAGGTTTGGGTAGAGTTGGCTGACGTGGCTGATTTGTGCTTGTCACATGTTCAATTTAATCTATGTATATTACCACGTAAGCAAGATTCATAATAATAATTAAATAGTAAAAATAATTAAATATGCATATCATACCTAATGACTAAATTGTGTCTATTTTTGAAACTTTAAGGATTAAGTTTGGTTAAATAAAGTTCATGCACTAAATTGGGTCTTTTTATGAAAGTTGAGTAGTCAAATTAGACTTTTTGCTTTTCTTAAAAGAATAAATTAAAACCACTCTTAGATTAGATTGTGATATATGTTTATCATTAAGCAAGCGGAAATATATGCCACATCATCATTTGTGTCGAATTTGGATTGTAAAAAATGACAATGGCACACGACCATGGCTACCTTTCTATGTGTGGGCAAGTTGCTCCACGGCACCATGATTGCGGTCAATGTCCATGGTCGTGGCCAGGGTCTAGGAAAAATCCACAACAACCTATTTTGGTTTGTTCGGTCCATTTCAGTCTAATTTTGATGCAATTTGATCCTATTCAACACGTGAGATATTTGATATGGTCTAGGCAAACCGACCAGTCCATCTAAGTTTACCCGCTGTGCAAAGCAACCTGATTAGTGACCTATCAAAGTTAACTCATGTTCAAATTTGATATATTTAGAGTCTTTTATATACACTGAATTTTTTTTTTCCTTTCCACCAATCACTTTCAAGGGAGGGTTATCGAATACTCTGCTTCTACTTGCAACTCTCGGGAAAGGTGAGCCCACGTGAAGCGGAACTACAAGGTGTACACTAGATTAGAGAAATGGGAGAAATCATTGGTTTTGTCATCTTTGGGGCTAAGGTGGAACATACTCTCTTGCATTTATGAATTCATTTGTTACCGTGATTCTCTCTCATTCAATGTGAATTTCAGTGCAACATATTGGTCTTCAGTTGATGCATGTTATTTCTAGTAGAAAAATTGACCATGACAAAAATTGAGAGGAATCAAAATGTTAAATCTTCATATATGTACTGCTAGACGATATTAACAACTAATTGTACATTGATCATGGTGAAAAATAACGCATCAGTTTGATTGTATTAGCGGAAATGATTTGAAGACCAACGAGAAATACATGTGTTTATCACGTTCGTTAAGATCTTCATCACTATCTCAAAGACTCATACAAATCTTCGTATTTTTCTTTGTAAACCATAAAGACCACCCCTGAAAATCCATCACATATAATTCCAAACATGGTTTCTGAAAATCACGATTTTCTTCCCACTACATCAGTGTACAATAGGTTAGGAGGAAGGGTGGATCTCCTCTCCAAACTCAAAAAGGAAATATATTTTCATGCTCTCTCAAACTTGTGGGAGTAGCTCAATTTAAATAGGAGGGCACTTCCTCCAAACCTCCCACTAGAAGGAAAATACATCCAACACAACACCTTATAGTTGGGGTAAAGTCTCTTGATCTCATACGTCTAGTCACCCATTAAATCGTGTACCCTCAAATTAATATTTAAACATAACTAGTTTAATTTTAAAAATGTGTAGTTTTCAATAACTCACTTAATTAAAACTATATAATTTTGGATGCAACATAATACTAAACAATTCAAATGATTATCAACACTTTCTTAACAAACAATTAACAATTTATTGTTAAGAATAACTCAAACTCAAAAAGTAGTTAATTCAAAACATCAGCCTCATAGTTCATACAAATTGTTCGCATAGAGAAAAACTAAACCAACTTATAGTCTCCCTATCTTGTTTAATTAGTGGTATAGTAGTATTAGTTTGGTCACTCTAATGACTAGCTTAGGCTACGTAACTCAATAATCTTATCATAATGTTCAGAAACTTTATTATATGCAAAAATAAATTGCGCCAACCTAGATATCTTATATTAACACATATTTTATTATATATTATATTATATGGTGACCTATTTTTGCACAACACCACGGTGGTCCGATTTTCCTTTTTAATAATTGAAAATCAGTCATTTTAATTTGAGCACAGATCGAATAAGAATTATGGCATTTTTTGCTTGAATTTTCACCAACACAAGTGCATAAATAATTACATCATCATGTAACTGCATCTAATTAATTACAATTTACAACTTCTTGTACAGTTTTCTAAAACGGATTATATATGTTGACCCGACCACAATTTTCAAACCAAGAGGTCTTTGTTCAAAATTTTACATAAATGGTAACATTAATTAATACACTACATTATTATGACACAAATATTCTAGAATTTCATATTTGTCTCACTCACCCATAAAAATCACAAATTCATTGTAACGTGTCCAATACTTACATTTTAAATGCGACTTTGGCACACTACAAACCTACAAATATATTATAGATATGATGGACCAATCATAAAATATGTAGTGGACTAATCTATATATATTTTTCTTTGTAAAAACGTTTGTGGAATTCAAAGAGTCAAAAACTATAAAATAAAATAAAAACATAAGTAGTGGCATTAAGAAAGTTTTTGGTTTTTTAAAAGGAGTCTCAATTTTAACGCACGAATTTACTGTTTTCAATTCATTTCAAACTAGTCATTTATTTCTAACTTTAGTTTGTCTATGCAAATTGCAATAGTTTGATCTTATATATTAGTAGTAAATGTAATTATTAAATTAAAAAACTGATTGATTCCTATTAATATAAATTCCACCATACCTACCAATTATTTTCCACCCAATTTTCATTTTTGTGTGTGTGTTACATAAGCAAAAAAAAAACCATGGAAGATATTGATTATGAAGCATGCAACAACACAGGACTTGGTCTTGGCCTCAGGTTGGGACTGGGAGGATATTACTCCGGCGGCCGTGGCCGGGATGCTCCGGCAGCTTCTCTGGTGGGGTTGGAGTTGGACCTCTCCTTCTCGCTGCGTCACAAGGACGAGGATTCAAGATCTGAGCACGAGCACGAGCACGAGCACGAGCACAACCAGCAACAACAACAAGATCAGCAGCTTACTACCAACAAGAGAACCCATCATCAATATCACAACAATTTTAACATAGATAGTTCCAGAAAGAAACTCAGGCTCACCAAGCAACAATCGACCTTGCTTGAGGAAAGCTTCAAATTGCAGACCACCCTCAATCCGGTATGCGTTTTCAAATTATGAGCGTTTTCTGGTGCTATTTTATTTTATTTTATCTTAAGAGTGAGAAAAGACACGTTCTGGATTGAGGTTGGTGTGTAATAATATAAAATAGCACCAGAAAATTAATGCTCATCCATCGGTTTATTTTGCTCTAATTAATTATAGGTGCAAAAGAAGACACTAGCGGAGCAATTGAATCTGAAGCCACGGCAAGTTGAGGTTTGGTTTCAGAACAGAAGAGCACGGTAACGCGCGTTACATAAATTAATTAATCCATTTTTAATTTTGATTTACTAAAAAAAAGTAGTACTATGATTTGTTCATATATTTGTAAATAAATGTTGAAGTGCATGCATGCATGCAGGACGAAGTTGAAGCAAACGGAAGTGGATTGCGAGTTTTTGAAGAAATGCTGCGAGAAGCTGAGAGACGAGAACACGAGACTGAAGAAAGAGGTGGAGGAGCTCAAGACGGCGCCGCCGTTCTATATTCAGCTGCCCAAAGCGGAGACTCTGTCAATGTGCCCGTCGTGCCACAAACGTGGAAGATCGGAGGAGCAATAAATTGGAGTACTGGTCTTGCCTAGCTCTACCTCCCTACCTACGCACTATATTTTTTTGAGAGTTACATATATATCTTCTACCCATATTTCCCTTTATACTAGTAATTATTATTGAATTTGTTAAATTTAATGGAATTGTTTCTACACTCAATATTGGATTTTCATTTTTTTATCATTGAGTTTTTTTTATATATAAATTTATTACAATATTTTGGAAATTTTCAATTTTAAAATTGAACAAATTAAATTGTAGTTTTACTACCTCCAATTCTTAATTTTAGATTATTATATCTCTTAATTTCTCTTAATTTCATTTTCTTATAGCTTAACTATCATTTTACTTGCATTAGAAAAAAAAAACTATCATTTTACTTCATCATCACAATCATTTTTCTTTTTGCCTTCTTAAACTTTTGATTAATTTATAGATGAGTAACTTACTTCTCCAAGAATAGCATTCAAGAAAAAAGAAAATACAGTGTGTGCTTAACAATCACATTTTAATGTTTAATTTGCTGATATGATTTTCAATATTTATGTAGACGACATTTTTCACATAATGTTTGAAAGTTTAGACAAACCTTCAAAATTTCATCAACAAACAAGAAAACACGTTTATTTCTTGAACAATTTTTTGCACTTGTTAATGTACGCAAGTGTTTCCCGGAAGAAAATAAAAATGTAGTATGCACATAAAATAAGATTTTGATGTTCGAAAGAGCAGAATTCCAAGTCAAAAAATTACAATTATTTTCATAGGTATGTGAGTCTAAAATGAAATTTGACAATTCAAGAAGTGTAGAAGTAATTTCCCTCTTCATTTATAAGAAAAAAAATGATTGGTTAAAGGTATTATTTATCTCTATAAGTAGTAATTATTCCTTAATTAGCTAGATTAAACTATATAATAATAACAAATTGGTAAAAAAAATCGTAGCCGTAGGTGTGACATGAACAAAAGAGTAGTAGTGGTGATATATGCATGAATTATAGATTTCAAGCAATATAGTCATAGTCTAAGGCCATTCAATTTCTAAATAATTGTGTTGATTTATTTGTTAGACTATAATGGTGGAGTTTATTAGCTTTTGAGTCTTCCACTAATTAATGACAAATTTATAGTTTAATTGCAATTCATTTTTATGTTATAAGTATCACATAATTAAACACGGTTTGGTTTTGACCAAACTTAACATACTACAAATTTGTTTTAATTTACCAATTGATTCATCAGTTTTAATTTAATTTTTTTTATAATGTTATCACCTGGAAAACACAACAAATTCATCATTGTTTGTGCAAAGAGTCAAAGACAAGAAAGAAAAAAAAACCTGATAAATATATGTTGAAAAATTATAGAACAAAATAACATGGAGATATTAAATATAAACATGTTCTGGAAAAAGAACTTGGTTAATGTTGTGTGTTCATGTTAATGTTGTGTGTTCATACATACTTCATTTTGTTGGCTTAATGAAATTTTTTAACTTTTTTTATTTATACAAGAGTTATTTTTAAACATTCATTAAGACAAGCATATATAATTAATTTATTTGTCAAATAATAAATTGAGTAATAGGAGTATCAGTTGACTGATATAACTTTATATCAGTTGCATTAATGAGGTGATGACACCTCATTTCAAATTATGGATCCGGACGGGTCGCTCCGCTCCCACAAATTCACTTGGGTGGGTATAAGTAAAATTTGATGAGGTGTCATCACCTCATTGGCTTAGTTAAGTTGCAATTGAAATAAAGTTATATCAGTCGACTGATGCACATTTTACTTAATAAAACAATAACTTTATATTGTAATTAAGGGTATATTTTAATCTCTCTAGAAACCCTAGCAGGCATATTTTGTTCTTCATCAAAGGTTTTTGTTTGAACCACCTTCGATCTCTTTTTGATCGGCGGAGGATCGGTAGTTTTTGGGCGCATTACTTTAATTGAATGAACACAAATTGAGCAGATAAAACCTGATTAGTCTTGTTTTTCCGTTGGTTCATCATCACTACTGTCTCATTTTTTTCAATCCACTTGCAAGTGACGTACAATCATTTTAGAATTCATTATTGCCTATTTTGTGAGAGTATGCTTACTATAAATATATTAATTCTATTCATGTTTTTCTGTCTTAAACTGTTTAGTTGTTTTAGTAGTGATATTAGTATTGTAGTTTGTTTTTACTCCATTGACGGAGTTTGCGATTTGTCTTTCCTTGTTGAAAGTTTTGTTTTGTCTTTCCTTGTTGGAAGTGGTTTTGTGGCGGAATTTGATGCATCTAAAGTCTTAGAAGTTGTGCAAATCGAAGGGGGGGGATAAAACCAGTGTCTTATGTTTGATTGGTAATACCTTGAATCTTTCTAAACATAAAGTTTGTATAGATTTTGGTTTGGGTAATAAGTCTGCCAATCAGGCGATTTAAAAAAAAAAAAAAACTAACTAGTTGAGCTACACAATAAGGGTAGCTCTCTCCTATAAACTCCACCCGACGCAATAAGATTAGAACCCACAACCTCCCACACGGAGATGTGAGTTTTAACCATTGCGTCATCCCTTAGAAAACCAATAAGGCGATTTATATTTCGGTTAGGCCTTTGTGTTCTATGTCAGGCTTGAAGGAGTTGGAAGATTTTTTCATACATGTCATGTTCGATCTATAATTAATATAATACAAATTATTTTTAAACAAAGAAGTATATTTTAATGATGGCCATGATTTCAAAATATTAAACGAACTGATATCATCCCATCTCACCATTCACCACCATTTTGACTACATTTTAGAAAATAATTAGTCAAAGCTATCCAAATTATTAAAAAAATGTGGAAATCCAAAATAATGTTGGTACAAATACAATAGTGTACACATTTTCTGATCACATCACACAAAGTAAACAATCATTATAAGAGGGTTTTTTTCTTTTTCTTTCACTGTACAGTCACAGAGAAAAATGGAGATTTGAGAGACAAAAGTCCATCTGTAGACCTCAATATACAATCATCACCACAAAATGATTTAATAGACTTTTCTAAATCATTGACCAAGCATGGAGAGAATGGAGTTGAAGATAGAGTTTCTGTTTCTGTTTCTGGTGGCTTGGCTGTCAAGCAATCAATTTTTCTGTTGAAATTACTCGGAACCTACCACAAAATAGTACTTAAACATTAGTCTAATAACCAATCATCAGCAAATTGTTTTCATATGATATATGAGCTAACAATTCTTTGGCATGCAAGAGAATTTATCTACACAGACAAATCTTCACCCAGATCATTCAACATTCATGCATGGTTGACAAAATGGGAAGAAAATGGTTACCTCAATGATCATTTGTTTGCTGAAGAAGCAAAGAGGCATAAGTGAGCTCATTCCAAGCATCAGGTACCCCAGGAATACACCAATGGCTGCAGTCTTGCTTCTTTTTTGCACGTACACCGTATACTGATGGGTGGCCGTCCTTGCGGAAATTGGTCAAACTTGTCACATTTACTAGTATCACTGGAAACTTCATTTCTTGGATCACCTCCTCCACTATCTTCATTTTCAAAGGATACTTATTCAGGATGGCCCCACTATAGACTGGTTCCGTTTCACCTCTACACGAACCACCTGAGTCCCACTCTCCACCCCTGTTTTCAACAGTTTTTTGTATTGTTTTGGTTTTTACTCAGCGTGTTCAATATGTTTACTTGCCAAGACAAATTCAAATGAATATCACACTATTATTTGATCTTGATTGCTACTTTTGATGTAATTTCTTGATGGAAACCCCATCAAATGAGCTGAGAGCAGCACAAACCAGATTCAAACTATCTACCTCAAAGTTCAAACCCATTTCCTATGGATTCACATTTTATTACCTATGTCAAGTCTCTCAGAAATGCATTATTTTCTATTCATTTCCACATGATTCACTATAGGCTTGCTGGGAAAAAAAGTTGCAAGAAAGACAGGCATACCTAAAATGGGCAGAAGAGTATCCGCGGTACATGACCAACTTCTTCGGATCCACATTTTGATCAATCCACAGTGCCCAGGTTTTTATAGCCCTTCTAAAAGCTTCAATTGCATCTAACTTTGGGTATACATAATCACCTTCTTTGTAGTAATTTTTCCTGTATATATATATATATATAAAAAAATATGTCACTACTCCTACAAGACACCCAGTTTGATTTGAAATTAATTAATTTTTGCTTCTTAAAAGCACGAACGGCTGAATTGAAGCACAAATGACAATTGCAACATCTGCAAGCATAACCAATTTGCAAAATGAAATATGTAAGGTTGGTTTAAGAGAATCTTTACCAAGGTGCTGGTTAAGAAGAGCCATTGTTGTTGCAATACAATGAAACAGTTATTATCAATGCACATAAAATGCAGTTAATATCATAAAAGACGACAACAAAGATTTACAGACTAACCCCCGAGAATTCCTTCCGTGAGCCCACCAATGTCCGGTATTAAAGACAAGAATGTCAGCACGCTTCCATTTACCAGATGTTTTGTCAATTTTATCAATTGATAGAGTTGGATTTGACTTTCCTCGTGAATTAATGCGGCTTCCTTCCTCCACAAGAAAGTGTGACCTAACGAACTCCACTGTACAGTTATAGTCCTAACCAAGATGATTTGTGGGAAACATACCAATAAACACATATTAATCTGCTATCCTACCTAGAACCATGCTGATCTTAAATGGAGTGTGATTACATTGATTATGTTAGATTCGTACATCACCAAAAAATCAACATTTAGCCCACAATTATTGATCTAAGCATGCTAATCCTACCTGGAACCACACTAATATTTTCATTGATGAGTTTCAGCCCAATTCAATATTCTAGTGCCAAGCATGAAATCAAGTAAAATAAATTTACTCCTAAAAAATATCTGGTCTGGTTCACTTGAAATTTGTACTAATATTTCATTCTAATTTCTATGTTCACGTCAACCCTAAACATATAATTTCTTGCCAGAGAACATTGGCCAACACTACTCAAACAGTCACATCTATAACTATAATCTTTTGTTTAACATGAAGTGTTAAAAACCTGAGCTCATTTTTATAACAGCCAATGGTCACTGCAAACTGCAAAATACACATCTCACCTCCAGCCAATTTACATTCTGGGAGCAACTCATTGTGTGAACAAATAAATCACAAGAACATACAATATATTGCTAATATAATGAATCCCCTAAATGAAAAGTATTATTTTTTATCTAGTTTTTGGATTAACCTAAAGAAGCCATGTTCAGAAAGAGAGAGAGAGAGAGAGAGGGTTCATAATCAAATAGTTTGAATGGAAGGCTTATAGTTACCTCAAATTTGAAGACAAAGTAGCCTCTTTTCTTCGATAGTTTGTAGCCATGGGTCTCATACATTCTGCTCTTATCATTCAGGGATTCATGCAACATGCATAGAAGTGACTCATACTGGTTACGATTCATGGAGTCTCCTACCAGCATCAGCCTTTTACCTCTTAGTCTCTCCAAAAAGTCTGTTGCATTAAACCTACGAATGAAAAGCGAGAAAGAAAACAATGTATTCCCAATATGATTCAATATTATGAAACAGGGAGCCATGGCATGCCACTTCAAAATGCAGCAATGAGATATACAGGTAAACTATCTATATAAACTTCCCCCATGTTCTGAGAATTTAGGACTGCTCAGTAATTGCATATGTTGATAATGACAGTAATGTCCTAACTGTGCAGAGATGAAGAAAATTGTGAAACCAATTGACATATGCTTCATGGAAATAGAATGTTATGCCCTGAAGTACAGCTACAGAGAACAGGATTAATAGTACGACATCAGAACGGATACGCCAGAAGTTGCCAGTCAGACTTTGCATGCATAATTATTATAACCAAGTTATACAAGCAACTGTAAGATCTTGGTTTGAAAATCACTTAGAAAATCGGCATTTGTAAATGCTTAGGCAGAAGTTGTCAAAATGACACCTAATATTCCCAGTACTATACAATGATTCTGTTTGCAACCAGGCTCTGACAAATAAATGATCTCTGAAAATACTTATAATCTAAATGGCGAGGATAATATTTTATCATACGAGGAGTATGAAAACATGCAAGGGGCACAAACTTCTTGAAGTATGATTTATGTGCTCACTACACATTGTTCACAACATGAGCAAAACTCTATGTTCAGCATGGCATGGACCTTGAAATGAAATTTTGCTTCTTGTTACAGTGTGTCACAAGGTATAAAATGCACCATATATAGAAATACATTTCTGACATGACCACCATGATATAAGAATTTGGAGGTCATTACGGATTCATATTATAATATTGACTTCAACAGCAAATAGAAGCAACATATCAGGGCAGATAATTAACAGCCAACCTTTTTGGTACTTCAGAATTAGATTTGTACTTAAAATCTACCTCAAAATTAACACATAATACAGGCCTAAGAGATCATATGGTTTGGCACCTAATGACCAAGAACCAACCATAATTGTTGGCTAAGAGTCTTAAGAAATCACAAACTTCCTAACCCTTGCAAGCCAATTATTTTATATCAAAGCTTGTTAGAAGCAACTACTTGAAATGTAAAATGTTCCATCATGTGACATCTCTTATATATACTTGAGTTTTATGGTTTGGAATACATCAAGTAACCTACACACAATCATACAATCACAAGAGATATATAACATCTAATAGATGAATAATGTTGTCGAGCAGATTTAATTCCTAGACTCATTTATGAATAACAAAAAATGCAATTTAGCTACAAAACAAATTTCAACCATAAATAGCTATGCAACACATACAAAACAGACATAATGAAGAAATCAAATTCCACAGATACCTTGGAAGATCACAGCCGTCTGGCTTCCACCGCCATTTGAGATAGCCTGAATCGGGCCGTCCGTTGGGTTGGCAATCAAAAGCCTCATCGATGTAAGGGCAAGAACCGGGCTGGTAAATTGGGTGCTCATCTTCATCTTTAACCCAATTGCCCATATACAAATCACATTTCCTCAGGGACTCGTCAACACCACCACCATCACCACCAGCAACTGGGCTCGTTTCTCTCTCTTCATCCGGAGCTAGGTCTCCCCCAATTCCATTATCTTCACCTTGGTGTTTGGTTTCTTCAACATTGAGCTGGTCGCCATTGATGTTCTCGGCAGAATCTGGGGTCTGAGATTGAGAATTGGGAGAAATGGGTTGTTGGGGGAATGAGAGAGATGGACCTCCTGGGTCGATGGAGGTGGAATCGGGCAGTGAATCCGTGGAGGAAGAAGAAGAAACATGTTGTCTGTAGAGGGAGAGAGATGGAGAGAGAGATCGGCCAATTAGGAGAAAAATGGAGAAGACGAACAAGATGAAGAAGGTGAGAGTGATTAAAGCGTAAATGGGTTTGTTATTGTGAGGAGAAGGAGTAGCCATGCGAGGACGTTCCAAGCTTCAGGGCTTCTTCGGTTTCTATTTTTTTTTTTACCGTTAACATGCATGCTTAAAGATGAACAAAATACAATCAAAACCTATAAAAAGGGAATCCAACTGAGTTAAATTGAACGATTTTTGTTTTTGTTTGATAAGCGAGGAACAGCAGGCCAGTGTTTCTCACTCCTGTGGAGAATCACCCTGTTAGTTGTTAGTTTTCTTAAACTCATAAATCTTGTGGGAGGAGTCATCCTGTTAGTTGTTAATTTCCTTAAACCCATAAATCCCTCCAAATACTGTTGGCAAATAGGCTCGAACCTGAGACCTCAAAGAAAATCCAAAATGTATCAACCGTTTGGCCCATCATACCTTGGTGAATGATTTTTGTTACAAAATAAATATGCTGATGTCGGATTCATTAGGAGTGTTATAAAATGAATACGTGGAGCAGTCAAAAATGGGTGGTCGGAAATTTATAATTTTCTTGTAGTACACATACAAAACGCTAATGATTCGTTAAGATGAGAAAAGTTAATACAAATATTGCATAATAAAATCGTACTGAAATTCGTTAATGATTCGTTAAGATGAGAAAAGTTTATGCAACTATTACATAATAAGATCGTACTGAAATTCATAATGCTTAAAAAACTTAACGAAGAGTTTATTAGCCATTTGTATGAACTTGTATGAGATTAGAGATATATGTGTATTTGATTGTTTGGGTATAATGCATGATATAGTTTCACCAATATTATGGAAGTTGTTTTATTTAGGTTATAATGCATGATTAGAGATACATGTTTATTTGATTGTTAATGTATGATTAATTTACATTGGATCCGACCAATTCTTTTTTTTTTTCTTTTTTTTTTTTGCAAAAGAAAAGAACAACCAGATCAGATCTTGGACATATCTGATCATGGTAGTGTAAAATGAGCGGATTTGTCCAATCCAATCCGATCTAGAAAAATTTGATTCAATCTTATCTAAAATATTATCGGATCAGTTTTCATGTTTCAACGTGTATCCATACTAAACCCGGTCTGATCCGATCCGACCGATTGCCACTTATAAATAACTAAACGATGCTTAAGTCTAAATTTGATCTCAATCATAGGTTCTTATACATGGTGGTATGTTTATAGCCATTTATATTATCTAGCGCACCGTTATAATCTATAACCATTGATATTAACTTGTCTGATTTTATCATTCGGTGGGGGATTAATCTCAAATTCTGGAACATATTGCATGAGTCGGTTTCATTAGTTGGTAGACTTATTCAGTGATTTGTTTGTTAATTTATTTTAAGGAAAATTACACGTAACTACTCTGTAGTTTACACATTTTACACGTGTTTTTTCACAACTTTAGTTTGTAACTATTACACTCATGTATTATGCCACTTAAATTTCCATCCAAAATTTTTGTTAAAGTTAACGGAATATTCCAAAAATTCAGTCACGCACATGAGCAATATTTTTTTGAAATTTCCAAATTGTCTCTCACTATACTACTATTCTTCAAGAACATGTTCATCATGTTTCGCCAAAAACTTCAAATAATCGTCAGAATCATCATACCATCTCCGAAAAATTCATACATTCGCCAAAAACTATTTTTTTTTTCCGAAAATTGGAAAATAAAATGGAAAAAAAAATCAAATCAAATCAACACTTCTATTCCAAAAAGTAAAATTAGAAATTAAAAAAAAAAAGCTCAAAAAATGGTCAAAAATGCTCTATGTTGTTCATTAAAAAATGGTAAAAAAATGTCACCGAAAATGCCCCCCTGCTCATATTTGCGGAGTCCGACCTACTGCAAATCGCTGGAGTCTCCACTCGGGCTCGCCGGTGATTCCAGCCTCTAGAGTTGTAGAGATCAGTCGATCTTCGAGGTGAAGAAGAGAACCAAATCTGGCCTTCAACCCTCAACCCTCGATGGCCGGCGAGGCGCTTCGGAGAACCAGGCTCGGGTAACCACTCTCCTTCATTGGCCGTTCGTCGTCGAACCGTTCGTGTTCCAATCGTCGTCGATGGCAGAGCTCGCAGAAGTGGACGTCGGCGCCAGAGATGGAGCTCGGATCTAGAGCTTGGAGCCAAATCGTGTTCCAATCGTCTTCGACTTTCCATGTTGTCGTTGCTGCTCAGAGGTCGTTGGTCGCCGTCGAGGACAGAGGGCGGAGGAGGCGCGGATGGCGGAGCTCGCGGAGGTGGCGGAGGCGTCGGAGATGAAGCTTCGGCGCCAGAGATGTAGGTAGAAGGCGAAAACGGATCTGTACTTTTTTTTTTTTTATTAATTTCAAGGCATAAGGACCTGTTTGGATGTAGTATTTTTATTTAATTAGAGGGTATTTTAGTCATTTTACTACAATGCATGAAGATTTGGATAGTGTTTTGGACGGAAACTTAAGTGATATAGTATAAGAGTGGTAATAGTTACAAATTAAAGTTGAAGGAAAATATGTGTAATATGTTTAAATACAAGGTAAGTATGTATAATTTTTTCTTTTCTTTATTGGTAGACTTGTTCTTATAGTTGGTTGACCATTTTTATTAGTTAGGTTGACTTATTTAACAAAACAAATTACTGGAATATTTCTTATTTATTAACACAAAACAGAAAAGTGTTTAATGAGACAAATTTTTTATGGTGAGTGAAGAGAAGAAAAATTTGTGTTGCATGAGTTCAATGATCTGCAGTTGTCTGGGTTGTTGGCATAGTAATGTTGCGGTTATTGGTGAGATTAATATTGTTTATTACCAACATATGCAATAACAGACTAATTTAAACTCTTTTCAAAAACAAAATTTAAAGAGGTAATTACAGTTTCGTATCTTATGATAGACATTCTTTTCAATTTCATATCTCATATTTTTTTTTGTATATTTTTCATACCCTATAGTTTCCAAACCTTGTTCTGTTACTAATCCAGTTAAAATGATGCCAAAATGACGTTTTTACCCCCACCTCATCTTCTCTCTCTCTCTCTCTCTCTCTCTCTCTCTCCCCTTCTCTCTCTCTCCTCTCTCCTCTCGATCTCGATCTCTCTCGACGGCGAGAAGCATATCACGAGGACGGCGAGCTCTCCCGGCAATGAAGCACAACCGCGTTTTTCCCATTTTTGTGGGAATTGATATTATGGGTGTTCAATTGTTGTTTTTGGTATATATACATGGGTATTAGGAAAATTGAGATCTTGTTGCGGTTCTTATGATTTGTTTAGATAAAGACATTTGGTGATTTCTTTGGTATGAATCTGAAGTCTATTAGCAGAGATCAAATTCTCAGTTCCTTTGATAGATGTGGAAGTATTTGAGCTAAACTCAATATGTCCATACACGTGTATACATTCCCATTATTCTAGTGATGGTTTCAATTGTAACCGAAGTCCACTTCAAAAGTTTGTCAATAATTATTTTGGTTGGTTTAGATTCAGCTAGGGCTAATTTTGATTTGCTTTTTTGTTCATTTTGATTTGTATTTGAAATTTAGGTTAAGTTCATGAATTTTTCGGTGAGTTCTTGAAGTTTTCGGCGAGTTCTTGAATTTTCCGAAAAATTTATGAAATTTCCAGCAAGTTTATTAATTTTTCGGCGAGTTCATGAATTTTTCGGTGAGTTCTTGAATTTTCCGGCGAGTTCTTGAATTTTCCAGAAAATTTATGAAGTTTTCGGCGAGTTCATGAATTTTCCTGCGAGTTCTTGAAGTTTCCGGTGAGTTCTTCAATCTCCGGCGAACTTAGAAAGAAGAAGAATGGTAAGGGCATTTTGGGGTTTTAAAAAAATTAATGGTTATGTGCTGGGCACATGACCAAACAGTACTAATTTCGTTAAGTTTAACTAACGGAACAAGTTTTGCATACCATAAAATAGGTAAAACATCCAAAAAAAAAAAAGTATAGAGTATGAAACTGAAAAGAATGTTTACTATACAGTAAGAAACTGTAATTACTCCTAAATTAAACTACTATAGCCAACCTCGTATGTAGAATTAAAATCTAGCATTTTACATATCAATATAACATATAAAATCACTCAACCTTATAAAAAAAGTCACGTCATCCAAATTATCTACATTGTAGGAAAGTAAAAATGTAATTTACATGTAACTCTCTTCTTTGAAGGATGTGAAACTCTATACGAGGCACTGAGCTTCTACAAGAATCAACTACTTAAAAGAGCTCTACAAGCACTACCAAACTCAATATTTTTTCTTTTGTTGCAATCATGAGGTTTTTGAAGTGGGCACACGATCAGCACGAGAACAACACATTGAAGTCATATCACACTTAGATTTATTCTCATTCGATTCGGGTAGGACCATAATGACGACAAAGCTTTCCATACCAAATTTTAACGCAGTTGCATTCTCTGATACTCGAATTCAAAACCTTAAATTAAACTGAAACAATGTTTTACCAGTTGACCCATACGTTTGGCGGTCAAACTCAATACTTTAGGTGGGGAGAAAATGAAAATAAACTTAGGAGACCAACTTAAGGCAAGTGAAAGTTATTACAATCAGCCGAAACAATAGGTGCAGAAACAAGAACCCATAAGAAAAAGGTTATTTATGATGAATATATGTCTATATCATTTTTAAAATGAACATTAAAAATACATATTAAAATGTATATCAACATTTTTATTGCACTTATTTCAGTTATTTGTGTAATTATATTTGTTGCATTTAAATTTTTGGAGTAATTACAGAATGTTCTCATGTTCTTAACCTCTTATGTATTAGGCACCACTTATTTAACAATAAGACCCCGTATTCTTTCTATCTACCCTTTCGTTTGTTATCTTTGACAAAATTGTAACTATTTGATCATGTATTCAACTAGGGGTGTGCAAATATGCAGGCCAACCCGCCAACCCGCCCAAAAAAATTGTAACTTGCCCATAGTTAGCCCACACCGCTCAACCCACATGAATGGGCGGCCAGAATTAGCCCA
>JAYMTA010000546.1:0-27087 GCA_036897625.1 Pelargonium cotyledonis
TTAATTGTATTAAAATATTTTTAAATGCCACGTCAGCGCCACATGTGAAAATAAAAATAAAAAATATAAATTATAATGCCACGTTGCCACGTTGCGCTGACGTGACATTTAAAAAAATATATAATTTTAAATTTTAATTGAAAATGACACATGTCGCTTATTGGTTGGTTCAAAAGTTAATTTTGGACAAATCATTAAGTGACACGTGTCATTTTAATTTTTAATCATTATAAAAAAATTAAATGTCACGTCAGCGCCACGTGTGAAAATAAATTAAAATAATATAAATTAAAATGCCACGTGGTGCCGCGTCACCCAAACTAACGGTTCCGTTAGCTCAAACTAACGGTAGGACTTGTACGACCAATTTTTCTTTATGTGAGACCTGGCCGGTGACTTTTCAATAGGTGAGGGACCTCTAGAGTATTAAACCCAATCAAAAATATCCTTATCATGTTTGGTTTCTGGCTTGAACTTGTTGACATGAAAGCCTGATCTGCTTTATTGCTTTCAATCCAAAGTTTGCTGGAAATCTATGTATACTTATTGCTGATTGTACTCTTGAATATACTATAGAATTCTCTATCTTGGCGTTACAGATATTTGACTTTAAGTTTTAATTTATGGTGAGCACTCATTAGTGATGATAATTTTTAGTTAAACAATGCAAGTCAATGAAAACAGAAATTTCTTTTTGACTATTTCAAATAATGTTTTAAGTGTTCATAAAGTTCTCAATACTGATGAAAGAAAATAAATGCATCATGCTTAAATTTTTGTTTGAACATTTACTTCCATATAATATAACCTTCAAATCTTGGATAATTATAGTTTATATAAATTTATGTACTGCATCATCTTCATTGTACACATCTATATTGGTACTATGGAGATTTTTTTACAACTTGAATGCAATGCATTAAAATTCTTGATAAACTTGGAGAATTGTTAGAGTTGTTTGATTGATCTTCTTATAAAGTCATGTCCCCGGAGGAATAACTGTTTACATGAATGCAAATTGCTCGTTGTTCAAGCAGTTCTCTCTCTTTCTCCCTCTCTCACGTGCCAGTTTGGTGAACACTTAAGTTATTGTGCTCAGTGTTTGCATGTGTTCATATGTGTCTCTTTCTCCTTGGATGGTATGGCGAATAAAAATTGTTTGTGGTCTCTTGCTATGCTATTGGAGGATGACTTTTACAGAAGAGATTTGTGTAAAGGTGTGGACAAAACAAGTGAGAAAGAGTTATATATGAAGTTCAGTATTAGGGAGCTTCAATCCTTGATAGGTTATTTGCTTTCAACTTTCAAGCCCTTCTTCAGTGTTTGTTTGTTAAGAATGATTTCTTGTAATATTTCATCCTTTATAGTCAAGACTATTTTTTTCTATTTTAATATAAGATGTTTATTTTTTCACTTACCTTTGTGTATATATTATTATTGTACTGGCAGTTGGGGAGGATCAAGCAGGCCAGACTTTACATGCAAGAGCACTGAAGGTTAGTTGTTCCTACATTACTCATTATCACCAGACGTTGAATTTTGATTTTGTCAAACATAGTGTCTATTACTCTATTTCACTAAGTTATATCTAAGCCAGGAGTTTTACTTTATCAATATTTATCCATCTCTCTCTCCCTCTCCCTCTCTCTCTCTCTCTCTCTCACACACACACACACACACACACAAGATATCAACCCAAAAGAAGGTCAGAGTTATGATACATTCTATATTGATTGTGTTGTAATTGATGATCCAGAAACTGAGGCATGGTTCATAGATTCCTTTGAGGAATGGCGAAATGCCAAAGACCTGGACAACTTTATTTTACTTGGGCATTCCTTTGGCGGCTATGTTGCAGCTAAATATGCACTCAAGGTTATTGCTCTTTGAACTCTTGAATATCTGTGGCAAAATCATTTTCTATTTCTGATAACAACTGTTATTTGTCATAGCATCCAGAGCATGTTCAACACTTGATATTAGTGGGATCTGCGGGATTTTCATCAGAATCTGATGAGAAGTCTGAATCGCTCACTAACTTTAGAAGAACATGGAAAGGAGCAATTGTGAATCATTTATGGGAGTCTAATTTTACTCCTATGAAGATTATCAGGTGCAAACATTCTCCATCACCATATTTATCTCTCCATTTCATAGGTTTTAACTTTATATTATTCATCCTTGTTCTTTAATTCACCTATGTCATTTTCTGTTATCATACCAACTATGCTAAAGCTTTCTTGTATAACTGGCACTTTGTGCAGGGGTTTAGGCCCTTGGGGTCCAGAACTGGTTAGTCGGTACACAAATTCTAGGTTTGGTAAATATTCATCCGGGGGCGTATTGACTGAAGAGGAGTCCACATTGTTAACAGGTAGTAAGGACTTAAGATTAACTCTAAAGGTGGGCATTTATTTTATGGATCAGACAGTTCTAAGTTTATTATATAATTTTTTATTTATTGAAGAGTATATGTACCACACTGTAGCAGCCAAAGCCAGTGGAGAGCTGTGCTTGAAATATATTTTTTCCCTTGGAGCATTTGCTCGGATGCCTCTTCTACACGGGTTTGATAATCCTTTTTTTATTGAATAGAAAAGTTATGTGATAAAAATGCCCTTTTCTGTTGTCTGACATGTAGGAATATTGTAGATTTTCCAATTTTATTTAGTTGATAATTATTCTTCAGGGTTAAACTCGTCATTGATCCTCCAATTATACACAAGTTTACGTTTGATCCTCCAATTCTTTATAAAATTGCTATTGATCCTTCAACTATTCTATCTCAACACTTAGTGTCCCAAAATATAGTTTTCTAAAGTCTAAGTTCAATTTAGTCTCATATTTTGCGTATTCTAAAGTCTAAGTTCAATTTAGTCTCATATTTTGCGTATGTGCTCAATTAATTGAGGTTAAGGCGTGTGCAAAAGTTGGGATAAAACGGAAGTTAAATAAAGATATTCTTTATCAACGATGATGAGATTGTGTAGTATAAGGATTAATGATGATTTTAAAAATAATTGGACGATTAAACATGATATCCGAGTATAATTGGATGATCTAGATCTTAACAATACATGTCAGCTTTTGTGTTTCAAGTGAAAATGAGTCTGACTTGATTTATTGTAGTAGGAAGGCTGTGGGTGATACCGCTTTGCTAAACCCTCCACCTGAAACGCTTATAAAAAGAAAGGATAATTGTAAAATATTTCTGGTTCCGATTAATGTATATGCAAGGATTTCTTGAGATCTCGGAAACGTAAATTGGAACTGTTTAGAACTGGAATACACAGAAGCTGATATTTGTGTGAAACATTGTAAGAATTACTAGTAAGATGTCCACTGAAAAATTTGGTCTGAACTCCAAAGCAGTTAATGAAACATTATTTGAGGGAAAGGAAATGACACTCAAGCCTGCTGGTATATAGAAATTCTCCAGTTAAGTGGGGCAGATAGAGTGATAGATACTCAAATATGTTTTTGCTCATCACTAGTGATATATTGTTGAGAGAAGATGTTTACAGACAACATTTTGGATTTGTTTCTCTGCATGCAGAGCATCTGAATGGAAAGTTCCAACTACCTTTATTTATGGGGTCCATGATTGGATGAATTTTCAAGGAGCTCAGGAAGCTCGTGAGAAAATGAAGTTTCCATGTGAAATAATAAGAGTTCCACAGGTCTGCTCCTCTCTGAAATTTGAAAGATGCGCACTCAGTTCAGTGTAGTAATTTGTTTTCTTTTTATGAGATTGCAGGGTGGGCATTTCATGTTTATGGAAAACCCAGCTGGTTTCCAAGCAGCATTGCTGTATGCATGTCGGGAGTTCCTTTCTCCAGCTCCTGATAGGGAACCCTTTCCCGAAGGTTTGATTGCCGCCTAGCAGAAGATCATATTCTGTATCTTCTTAACTGTCTACAAATTGGATCGGAATGGAGTAGAATTAGCATTTCATTTAATATGTTGAAAATTCTTTTCCCATGGGTGTATATTATATGGTTAGTGACTTGTGTATGTGACATTTATAAGCTGAAGAAAAATAAAGATATACCACTATATTCATATTTAAGTTTTTTTATCCCTCTATGTCAATGGGAAGGACTGATAAGTTGAACAGTTAAAAACTTAATCTAAATCGGTCATGTCAGAATCTAAAGTAAGATTCCCACATTGGCCTCCTCGTACGAACGCCAGGTAGGCTTTGAGACATTTTCACATTGGTCTCCATGGAACATCGCTCCTTCCATTATCCCACAAGTTCAACTCCTTTGGTCGCAGTGGTGCCCCGTTCAGCTCCGCCGGCAAGTGGGCCACTGCTCTCTCTCCTTCCACTTCCTGAGCCCAACGTCTCCGTCCCATGGACTTCTATCAGGTCAAGTGCTTTCTAATTCTCTCATTTTTGTATGCTTTGGGTTCTTGGTTTGTCAGTTGATAGTTGATTTTGATTGCAGGTGCTGGGAGCTGAGACTCAATTTCTCGGGGATGGCATAAGGAGATGCCTTGTTTTGCCGCTTGTGAAGCCCTGACGGATGCTGGGTTTTTTAAAGACTACAATCAGCGTTTCGAAGCAGAACAAAAAACCATTCTCGCCCATTTTCCCTGGGATAAGATTAATTTTCTTCTACACTGATTTATTGAGCTTAATTTTGAATTGGTTACTAACAAACTATATGGAGCACAAGATGTTTGTATTGAGAGTGAACATCTTGAAGTGTCATTTAGTTCCTGTTTAGTTTCTGAGTAGAAGTGGAACAGAAGAATGAGGTCTCAGCTATTGTGCGAAAGCTGAAATATATATACTTATTCTACGTTTTTACTCCCATATTACCTTTCAGCTTATGGAAGATCGAAGTAAAGAAATTTGGCATTATTCTATGTTCTTTTTTTTTTTCAAATTGGTTTGAGACAAGTGTGATGTTGACGACACTTTAGATTCCTGGTGCTTTGTATGTGTTGCAAGATGCAGGAGAGACTGGGCTGGTTCTTTATATTGGAGAGGGCTTGCTCTTCTCAGAGAGAAGATTCCTAAGTCATTCCAACGAGATGTTTTGTCAATGGCACTCGCTTATGTCGACATGTCAAGGGATGCAATGACACTAATATCAGTTGTTCTCAAGAGGGCTCTGAAGCTCTTGCAGGCAGAAGCAGTCTCTAACTTATTTAGTCTTCCTGTGTTACTAACTTATCCTTGTTTCTTTATTGGTTTTTATCATCTGTTAATAATTCTGGCAGTGAATCACATGACTAGCTATGTATAAGTCATCGTTCGTATTCATGTTGAGCTAACCATCATTAATATCCATCGTTTTCACTGATTTCTTCCATGGTTTCACTACTTTTGCATTGATTTTAGTCTTTCGAATCATGTTTGTTTCATTTGTGAAACTCCATGGTTTTTGTGTTTTCTTGCCACTTTTACACTTGGAGTAACACTGAGCTAAGACATGCAAATAATTGAAGGAAGAAAGGTGAAACAAGAAATCTTGTTGCAACGAGCACTAATGTGTCACAATAAGAAGGTCAAAGGTTGGTTAAAGAAGAAGCATGACATGAAGTTCATTGTAATTTTTATTTTTATCATTTTTAATGATTGGACTATAAACAATTATGCTTTCGTCTCTTTTAGTGAATACAATCATTTTAGGGTTTTTCTAGGATTTTAGAGAAATAGAGAAAGTAGATGGAGGTTGAAGAACCAAACTTGGAGAAGAAGATTTGAGGTTGGAAATGCCATATCTCCTCCATTGAAGCAATATTTCATCTTGTATCACTTCTAACTCGTTACTTATATGCTATATTGCTAATATTTGCTTTGTAAATGACTTTGGAATGATGAATACGAGTAGTTTTACTAGCTTCCTAGTTCTATCTTCATCTATGTTTTTAGTTGAATCTCTTTAGTATGCATTGTGAACTGTAAAATTGAGGATTGATGGTTGATTGTTGAATTATTTGTTCAAGAGTATTGTGCCCTTGAAATTTCTCTTATGATTATTGTCTTGAAGTGTTGAGTTGCGATTTCATTTCTCGGCATTAGTGGCTTTGTAAGTTCTTGAGAATGAGACACAAAACCACAAATTGAAATTCTGAGGTGGTTAGGATCTAGAGGAAATGGACTCTAGCGCTTCCCAAGGTTGAATACTCTAATAGTATTGATAGTTTTCGAGCATCTCGGGTCGTAGTGACTTAATCCCGGAAGAAGTTCGAGCTACCAGTGTGGTCTTCATGTGACAAGTCGGACTGTGTCACCTTGAGTAAATTAGCAAATAACCCATCGAACTTGATTCCACAATCATTTGACACTCAATCTAGATGATCAATTCATACATCTTTAATTCTCTACTTTTACCTTTACATTTGCTCTACTCATTAGTTGCGAATATCTATCTTTTATTTTACTTGTTCAAATCCACACACAACAATTTATTTCTTTACTGCTTTTATATCAATTCCATAAAATTGTTGAGTTCAGTTTACACTTCCTTAGAATCTAGCAATATAGTATATGGTCGAACCACCCCGAACTCCTCAAGAGCTTTGGCGCTCTCGGTATACTTGCGGAGCGTGCGTCGATTGGTAAGATTCATCAGTGATTATCCTAGTTCTATATATGATAGCATACCCGTGTTAAGTATTAGTTGATCACTTGTTTGTAGGTCTCTGTCTGAACTTGTCTCAAGTTCCCAACAAAAGAACTTCCCATGTTCAGAAATGGGATTAAAATGTTGAGATTGGTTGGATTTGGCATGCTGAGTACACATGATAATGAAAACTTATCTTGCAGAATGTAGGACGAAGAGACCTTGAAACGTATAACCCGACAATGTGTAGGGGTCCTGGTGATGAGCACCGGAGAAGAAGGGAAAAAGTTAACACGAAAACGTGTTTCATTCATGCTTCACACAAGTACTGTCCCAAAAGAGGACATGTCATGTAAAGCCTTAGCCTATTAGATATATTGGTAAAGGGATGGCTCAAATGCTCCTGTTTTGAGACCAAAAGGATAGCAAAATTGTTTACATTTCAACCAGAAAAATACAAGCTTCCTGACATTTTTGGGTTAGCAGTTGGTACCAAAATAAGTTTGTGCCGGGAAAAATTTACAGACAGAGATAAAACTCAATTAACTAACAAAACATTTTGAGTCACCAATCAAAACTGTACCTACTACTACCCCTGAAGAGTGGTGAGGTGAGGTTAGTTTCTCCAGCTGTAGGATCTCTTTTCCAGAGGCGGCGCAGCTGAAAAACTAAGACCGAACATCTCCTTGGGGAGGTGGCGACTTGGCTCCATTAATTGCACCAACTTTGCTGCTAGAGCAGCACTCTCTTCAATGTGCTTCATTTCTCTTGTGTCCGTCCATACTTTATTCGCCATTTGTAGGCTTCTCTGCTTGGTGTTCAAGTTTATACCCCACTCTTTGTACAGAGCCTCCCTCTCGTTTCTCTCCAGCTTCTTGTGCACTAGCTTGCTCAACATTTCCCTCTCACGGGTTAGAGCCTTTATGCTGCACTGCGTATATTTCATTAGTAAGATGACTACAATACAAAACATTAGCTAGTTACAAGCTCGGGCACTTACCTTGAAGCTTTCGTGGGAGTTAGAGTTAGATTGATCTTACGCTCCAACGAGGTCTTGAGGAAGGACAGCCTTCTGAGCTCTACCTCCATGTATATGGAGTCTGAGGGATCACCATTGAAGAGGAGGAAGAAATAGGATCTGTGAACCAATGGTACATAGCATTGATCCCATAATTCAATTATCTGACTTCTCTGCCGCTGAAACTCCATTTTCCATTCATCTTGAGGTTGCACATTGACTACCACTGCCTCAGCATTTTCATTGATTTCTTTAAATTCATCCTCTTCCTCTTCCACCTCGTCGTTCGCATCTTCGTACTCTGTTCCTTCCTGAACCCACATCACAAAACATTTCATTTCATGATCTGTACTAAACATTGGCATACATTTGACTAGAGAGAGAGAAAGTTACCAAATTTTCATCAATTTGACTATCAGACCGATGTTTAGCTATTTCTTTTAGTCCTCTGTAAAAATTGTCGACATCAATAATATCCTCCTCGGATATGTTTGTCTGCTCTGCTGGCAAGCAAGCACTGAGAAGAGACTTTGAGGAATCAAGACGGGAAAACGTCTCCTTCTTGACACTGGACCTTGGTTTGGATTTTTGCTCTGGTTTTCTAGAGATCATTTCCACTTCATGTGTAGAAGGAGGTGCATTTGCATCCTTCTCTGCCACTTCAAACCAAGGAGAAGATGAGAGTGGAGTGAGAACCTCTGAGCAACTTCTGCTTCTAGCCAATTTGGTGCTTGGAGTTTGCTCTAAAATGTTTTGACTGAAAAGACGCGTCATTGTCTTCTTCATCTCCTCAACTTTTTGCTGCAAAGCTTCACAAGCACATTCTGCATTGTTTGTATGATTACCTTCCTTCTGTGGACATGACATTGAGCCGTTTGTATGATTTAACTCCTCCACATCTTCCTTCTTTGGGGATGATATTGCTTCCACATCCCTATCTTCTTTCTTCGGGGTTGATATTTCATCTTCGTACGTGTCCTGATTTTCATTTTCCTGCTTCAAAGTATCACATATGGATTCTACACTCGTAAGAGTTTCTTCTTTCCGCGGGGATGCTATTGTTATTGCATCTTCATCCGTGTCCAGATCTTTATTCTCATGTTTCAAAGTGTCACAAATGTAGTCATGATTTGACTCACTATCTTCCTTCTGCGGGGAATTCATTTCATCCTCGTTTATGGGCACTTCAATCACAGATTTTGTTTCTTTTCTATCAGGACTAGGGATTGTTACACGGGTAGTTTCTATTGTTCTATCCATGTTTCTTGGTTCTTCCTCTTCAATGCACTGAACATCTTTGCAGATATCTTCAGATTTTTCATCATGATGAAGCTCCAGCAGATAGTTGTTATCAGGAATCTCAGGAACCTGCAGGTAGTGGTTACTGGAACTATTGATTCTGGGTTGGTCAAAATATTTCTTAGATGCTTTGCACATTCTGAAACCTTCAGCATCTACATGGAGAGGATCTATGATTTCTGACGAATCCCCAGATGATGAATACTCATCTATTCTTGAAGCCCTGTCATCTCCAACTAAGCGTAGAAGTTCCTCAACCCGCGCTTGAGCAAGATCACGTTCCAAAGTTACTTCTTTTATCTCCTTCTCCATCTGCACATATGTTTTTGCACAGATAAAAGAAGATAAAGTTAGGTGAATAAAATGCCCTCCAATTGCTTTACCAATGCCTTATCTGACATTAGCACACCTGAGACTATTTCTTCAATTTTTTATACGTGCATGTTAAAATGTCCTCAGCCTCAAAGGAAAGGTGACAAATTTAAAAGTTGCAATTCAATATGTTAATGTGTATGGAACTTAGTAGCTAGAAGAAGCTCCTATCTTCACCTTTTCAATCTGAAGTTCTCCCTCTCTCAATAGTGCAGCAGCATCACCCGGCATAGAAGTTGATTCTATACTCCTCAGATGACTCTCAAGTCTAGCCAATTCTTTTTGCAACTGCTTTACTAATGCCTTATCTGACATTACCACATTCACCTGTGCATTAGTAGAAACCTCCTTGGCACAACTTGCAAACAAGAGGGTGTTCCTTGATTGCTCAACGTGGCTGCGCGCAGGGCTCATTGTGCATATGATGGCTGTTCTCGCATTACCTTCTAACGAGTTCTGCAATATGCGTGTCAACTTAGAGTCTCTATAAGGTACATGCCCATTTCTTCCCTTGCTGAATATATAAATTCACAACAAGCTAGTAGTTAAGTTGAGGCATATTTAGAAATAAAGCTATATCAAAGCCAATCAAATGCCACAAAAGAACCAACCTTAATTTGCGAATTACAGTCCCAAGTGTTAGCAGGCTGCGATTTATGTGACAACCTTCTTTCAATCTCGTACCAGCTGATAGAGTCTGAGACGCACGCTCACTCCCAGCAAGATCAATAAAATTCTGTTCAAAAGAGTTAAGTTAACTTTTGCTCCATCTTCTTCCAATGGGGAATCACCCTAGTCCCCTAGGAGATCCTTGGTAAATATTTTCGTTGACAATCTATGTCAAATTAATTAACTATCCATACCACAGTGGCTGAAAGAGTACTGGAATTTTCAGCGCGAAAATAGTCACTAGCAGAACTTTCAATGGTCTACAAGGATCCAGGGAGAAAATAAAGAAAAGTTAGAGATACACTTAACCAGCTGATGACATAGCAACATTGTTGAAATCCATACCAGTCTAAGAATTTGATGAGATCTGGAACTTGTTTCATTCAGAGAGGTCTCTCCTATCTTCCTTTGGGCTGTGAAAAAGAAATGCAAAGGCTAATTAAAGATCATCTTCTGAAGACAAAATTAACTTAAAAAAATATCATCATCTTGGGGAGAGAAAAATCAAAAATATAGATGATGTTACCTTCACATATATACAGAAGTTCTGCCAAATGGTTCCTGTCCCTCAGTGTTTCCTCCATTAGTCTTTCGACAACAGTTCCTCTCTGATGAAGTGGGAGTAACATTTATCAATACAAATGGTTTCTATATGCTGATCAAATTTCCAAAATAGGTAGTTGATTAACTAAGTGTGACGAAAAAGTATAGCATTCACCTCAGGATCATCTAAGAGTCTAAGGGGAATGCTGTCAGTGCTGAGAAGGTCCCTTACAGCTTCATTGTAGATCTCCATGGCAGAGAACTTCAACACAAATTCTCTGTCTTTATGCTGAGATTTCAATATAAAAATAACATCACTTTCTTTTTCCTGCCAAACTCAAGGAGTGCAGTGGACTTGGAAAATACGAATTTAAGTAAGTTTTTCGAGTATCGAATCCACCTTCTCTATATAGTCATATATGTCGGCAACAGCAAATGCAGTAATCCCACACATGGTGTATGTCTTTCCACTGCTTGTTTGCCCATATGCGAAAACACTCGCTGCAGATACAAACACATTAGAATATGTAATTAATGACACACAATACATACCAGGGAATGCAAAGATTGATTACTTACAGTTTATACCACTGACCACAGAGAGAGCAACTTCTCTGGCTCCTTCCTCATACACCTGCCTTGTTGTGGAGTCACATCCAAATACTCTGTCTATCTCCAACACATTAACCAATGAAAAAAGGAGAGGCCATCAAGAGGAGAAAGATAGAGAGAAGCAAATAATAACAGCATCCTATTGTTCTTTAATGCCAAAATTTGAACTAATGAAGCAAAAACTTTGAGAGCCCTTCAATGGCTACAAAGTGGATTGCAGGTGTTTCTACCATGTATATTGTATTTAACTATTTATATCCTCAGTTAGTCATTAATTTGGTTGTGGCATTTTAACAAACACTTTGTTGACAAATCAATTCACAGTTATAACTTGAACTTCAAGGATCCATCCAAAAGGTTTTGAAAAATGATCATGTAGAGAACAACAACAACAACAGAGGAGAAGTCATCTAGAGGAGAAAGAGAGAAGCAAATAATTACAATATCAAAAAATATGAGAGCCCTTCAATGGCTATAAAGTGGATTGAAGGTGTTTCTACCATGTATTGTATTTGTCGCGTCAGTTTAGTCATTAATTTGGTTGTGGCATTTTATCAAACACTTTATTGACAAATCAATTCACAGTTATAACTTGAACTTCAAGGATCCATCCAAAAAGTTTTGAAAAATGATCATGTAGAGAACAACGACAGCAACAACAACAGAAGAATTGAAGATCATGCAAATAACAAAAGTATTTCAATAATTAACACAATCATGACCTAAAACCATAATGAGCAATCATCAGAAGACCCCTAAATTTGAATAAAAAAAGAAAAAAAAAAACAGAGGAGAAGAGAATTGAGAAGCCAACGTCTCGTACCAAATGAATAAGCAGAAGGGTACATTGATCGCTCCGGTAGCGTGTGCCGGAAGACAAGGGTGTTCCGGTCGATGCACTCCCAATCGCAAGCATCGCGCCTGGAAATTTCCCTCTCGTTAAGAGGCCTCAACCTGATGGAAACGAAGATCTTGTCTTCATGAAGCCCAGAAACATCCAGTTCCTCCGAACTTCCAATGGACGACCCCATATTGTGTCTCCTATTTCGTCCCAACAGAGACACAATCTCGGCGGATTCATCAACTGTTCATTTCTCGAATGCGGAGGCTAATGGATCACAGAAACAGAGATGAGTTTTCAGACCCAAAATACGGGGCAGGACTCCGAGAAACCAGGAGGCTAAAATTAAAAATGAAGCCAACCTCTCTCTTCTCTTCTCTTCTCTGTGCTGATTCGAGAGAGAGGGTCAGAGAAGACGAAGCCGACGATGCAGATACAGAGAAGAAGACGAAGACGAGACAAATTAGTTATGGCTTTTGGCTTATTATTGTTAACGGACAGCAAGGCCGTTGCTTTCGGTTTCACATGACTTGTCTCTCTACCCACCTTCCCAATTAAACCGCAACGACTAACTATATTTATATGGTGTACTTTTTATTAAATGCAATTATGAATTTGCAGTTACCATTTTGACCTCCAACTTCTTCTCTATTACCTCCCTACTCCAAAATAAGCCTTGCTTTTCTCTTATCTTGTTTATTTATTTATGCCGTTCCAAATTTTAAATTGGTAATTAATATTCTTGGAGCTTAATCCATTGACTAATCTTTTTCAACTCTATTATAATGACAAGCTTGTATCATATGTGTCACGACATGGTAGGCACTTGCATAATTTTGATTTATGTTTGCAAAAATAAGGCATACGCGATTGAATTAGATGGATATTAAACTATTATAAAACTTGATTTGACTCGTGCATTTGGATCAACGACAGAGCATCGACAATGTTTCTCACTTTCCAAAAAGGAGGGCCGACAAGAAGACTCAAACTCGAGAAGTTAGAGGAAATCCAACCCAACATGTCTCGGCCATCCTGACACAGTTGATATTGCAATGTAGATCCCAGCACCGAATTGGTTGCTGGAAACTGTGTTTTTTTTCTTTCTCACATTTAATTGTACTATTCGTTTTATCAGAGCTGAGTAGAAGAAGAGAGATACAGCAATCTGTTTAACAATTGAAATGAAGGTCAAAGACAAAATAAAATGATATGCTTTAGTAGACAGCTCCACTTCAAAACTCTAAATCCGGGTTCTTCCATGGTCAAAAACTTACCATAATTTGAACAATAATATTAGCTAGCTACCAGTAATCATTGCACGAGCATTTACCGAATCTGAAATGATGAAATCTCTTTCCATCTCGCACAAAAATCTCTCTTCCCACCAGTTGTGACATGAACTTGAACACATTATGGCAATCCCCACAGATCCTCAGGTTCTTGAAAACCCTGATTGTGGCTCCTGGGGGCAACCTCAGTAGCCCATATACAACTGCAAACTTTTCACTGTGAACAGACAGGACAGTGTCCTTTCGGTGATCAGACTCCAGGCCACGCAAGAGAAACTTTGTGTTGGGAACATAACCTAACTTTCTCATCTCCAGTTCCAATTGTTCAAGATAATTGTACACTGCTCGGATCTCAGGGTGTGTAGCATCATCAACAAAGAAAACGTGAACCTTGTTTGCAACCTCAATCCAACTACAACCAGGTTCTTTCTTTACCCCTCGATCCCTCATTAGCCTACGCACCTTAGCCATATCATCCCACCTGCCCACTGTAGCATACATGTTTGACAAAAGTACATAGCTTCCGTCATCTTGAGGCATCAGCTCAAAGAGATGTTCTGCAGCTTGAATTCCTAAATCCATATTCCCATGAATACGACAACCAGCAAGAAGGGCCTCCCATATTGGCGGGCCTGGTTCAAATGGCATTGATTCAATCACATCTTTCGCTTCTAAGAATTTACCAGCTCGACACAACAGATCAATAACACGGGCATAATGGTCTTCATCTGGAGCTATACCATAGGAGTTCTGCATTGAGTTGAAATAATGGCACCCTTCTTTTACTAGACCTGCATGACTGCAAGCAGATATAACTGCTAGCAAAGTTCTTCGATCAGGTAATACATTGTCCTTCAACATCAACTCAAAAAGCTCTATTGCTTGAACACCATGGCCATGCTGTCCAAAAGCAGCAATCATGGCATTCCAAGATACTGAATCCAAGAAAGGCATTGAAAGGAACACACGATGAGAAGCCTCAACAACACCACATCTTGCATACATTGTTATCAGTGCATTGCCTGTTGAGAGGCTTGAATCAAATCCAACCCGGACAAGTTGAGCATGAAGCTGGCATCCATGCTTTAATGCTCCAAGCACCGCAGAGGAAGTAATTGCTCCTGTAAATGTATAATCACACGGTTTAAAACCCTCTATTCTCATCTGGTTGAACAGCTTAAAAGCCTCTTCACCGCGCCCATTTTGTGCTAACCCTGAAATCATCACATTCCATGTCCATTGGTCCCTCTCAGTCATCTTACTGAAGATATTCCGTGCCAGACCCACTCTCCCACATTTTGCATACAATGAGATCATTGCATTGTGAACAGTCAAGGAAAAATTAACGGATGGTTTTGCTTCAGTTTTAAGAATGTAAGCATGGATCTGCTTTCCATAGCAGAACAGTCCAGCACTAGCACAAGCACTAATTATACTTGTGTATGTAAACTCATCCATCCGAATCCCTACTAGATGCATCTTCCTAAACAACTCAAGTGCTTCTTGATAGAGCCAGTGTTGCACATATCCGGACATCATTGTGTTCCAAACACACCCCAACTTCTCAGACATCCCATCAAGAAACTCACGCGCTGTATCAAGATAGCCAAACCTCACATACCCCGCAATCATTGTTGCCCATGACAACTCATTCCTGCGACCACAGGGCATTTCATCAAACACTTTCCTAGCAGTAAGCATCAGTGATCTTGATGACACCAATGGAGAGGACGCACACCTAACATAAACAGATATTAGCGAATTGAACACGGGAGTGAAAACTCCAGTTCCTGACTTCACCACAGCACAATGCATCTGCTGGCATTGCTTCTCTTCATCCACTACACGCCCCAAAGCACTAAGCACACTGGAAAAAGTAAAATCATTTGGCCTAAAACCATCCCGCCTCATGTCACAAATGAGCTCAAAAGCAGCATGACTGTCATGGTTGTGCGAATACACTGTAATCATGGCATTGTAACAAGTGGTATCTCGCATGCTCAACGGGATCTTATTAAATATGTTCCTCGCCATCCTCATGTTCCCTACGGAGGAGTAAGCCGCAATCAACGTGGTTCTGGCAACAACATCAGGTTCAGGAATTTCGTCGAACAGGTGGAGTGCGTACTCAAGATGGGAGGATTTGCAGTAGACATCAATCAGGTGATTGAGAAGGGAGCCGCGTAATCGAAATCCAGAAACTAGCATGTGGGCATGAACGGTTCGAGCGAGGGAGTGGGAGTTGGGGCTTTGTGGGTAGCACCGCCGCAGTAGGGCTGCGTAGCGGATGGCCATTGTACGGACCTCTGCTGTGTTTCTCGACATGTTTGTAACGGTCAAATATCATGGTTGTCTCTGGAGAGGGGATGGCATCGGATTCGTTTCGTTTAGAGGGAAACGAGAGAAAGCTTTGTAGAGTTACAGTGCTTATAGTCTCTGTTTCGTTGAAGAAACATGTTTACCGGAAAAAATGCAGCATTGCTTTGGTGTGATAGGTAGATTTCAAACTTGACTCTCGGGTCACGTGACACACACCTTGGTGGAGACACGCACGTGTCTACTCGGGACACCTGGTTGCTTAAGACACACGCAGTGTCTGCGCCCACTGGATACAAACCCTCTCCCTCCCCGCGACAGCTTCGCTCGGTGAAAACCGAAAAAAGTCCAAACAAAAATAGGAGCATCTTCTCGAGACGAAGCTCTCTCTCCCTAGCATTTTCGACAGGTCCGTTTCTTCTCTCCCTCATCCTCTGGATAATTTTTTGGTTGGGTTAGGGTTTTATTTGGCCTGTGCGTGCCCGATTTGTGCTGTTTTTGGTTATAAGAACCCTTTTAATTTCGTTTATTGAGATTTTGAATGGAACTTATGAGTATTTCAGCCCCAAAAGCATCTTTATGTTTCCGAAGATGTTTAAGGAAATGTTGATCATAACTTAGATTCCTGTTTGTACGTTAGCTGAATTTATGCGTCGGTATGGGTTTGATGCCGTAGCTTGCATGTACATGGACAGCCTTGTAATCTGAATCCTGAGGGATTGAGCAGTTTCCATTTGCAGATGATATTTGAGTTTTGGATTTTAAAAATATTTTTTAAGATTTATAATCCTTTCACATATGTCTTGTGTTACATGTTTAAGTTAAAGTGTTTTTCTACTTGGTGCTTATAAACGAGCTAGTGAGGCTATATTTAAGGTTAGAAATAATACAATATTACTATTGGTCCTAATTGGATTGTGATTTAGTGGCACTCTACATTTAGGATCCAAGCTCCGTTTCTGTGTAAGTAGAAATGGCTTTCTCTGCACTTTAGATTTTAGAAGCTGATGAATTGCCAAAACCTGATAAACTAAGAATGATTGTTTCGTACACGCTTCTGTTTCTGAATTTATGTTTTCATATTATGTTTGCCTCTAGTACTCAAAATGAGATATTTTAAATTTTACAATGGTTTTGAGTTTAGTTGTACAACCAAATATTGTCTTGGCAAATGTTGATTTTGGGCTTTCAAACTTTCTTGTATGGTTATATGAAAAAGTGGCAGATTTCATATACATTTTCTTTTACTTTTTTTTTTATCCATTACCACAATCTGTTTTCAGAATTAATTTCCTATGCTAGGGTTGTTGCTATGGAGATTTCATCTCTTCACATTTTGGCTTGGTTTAAAATTTTAATTTTTGAGGCATAGACAGATAATCCAAGAAGAATTTACCCTATAGTCAATGAAAGAGATGGTGTCGATTCTTCACCTTTTGTGTCTTGTAAATGGAAATTTATAATAGTGCTTTGTTGGAAACTGAATCTACACGAAAAGTATTTTTATATTTTGTGAAGTTACGTGAGAGTATTTCAATGAAATTAGCTTTGTTGTTACATCATCTTTTCATTATTTTCTGAGTTCTTGGGTTTCTTAATGTGAAACTACAAGAAACTGTTTGGGAAATATGGGGGAGGTCTGCTCCTCATGAAACTTCCATATAGTTCAAGTTTTAGTATATCCCGTAATAACATGTCGCTGTAACCGTTGGCTGGCCGCTGACTGAGCAGTCATTGCCTGACCAGAGGCGCATTTGGCTCTGCATCTGAAGAATGTGTAGTGTGTTTTATATTTACATGATATGCTGTGGGATGATGTCATTGTAACATAAGTGATTGTCAGACTATATCCTTTTGGTGTTGGAATATGGTATTTATGTTTGAAGATTTTGGTAGGAGCGTGAGGTGGACCAATGGTAATAATTTGGATGTACAATTAATGTTGACAGGAAGCTGCCGTGTATAAAAGGTGGTGGTTGTGGATTATTTGTTGATGAGTGGTGGTTGACCAGATAAGTAGAACATTTGAGATGAGTTCTCGCAGCAGGAGTTGGAGCCGGAGCAGGAGTCCACGAGATCGCCGGATCCAATCCCGCCGTCCTTCCTACCGGGATGCTCCTTATAGGAGAGAGACACGACGGGGTTTCAGGTTATTGGTTTTAACTGTTACCTCCTTTGTTTAAATCTTTAGCCTGTTTAAGTAGGAAGAAGAATATAAATATAATTTAAATGAAACTTTTGCTCTGCCATTGATTTATTTGCTAATGATACTATTGACTTTTACATCAACTATGTGTTAGTTTTATGAATATCTTCTCAGAAGATGTACCCGGGATACATAAATTTCTCTTCCTGGTTTCTTTTCTTATGATGCGAAATTTCACTATGCTATCATACATCTTTATTACATGCAAAGTATATGTACTATAATATTGCATAAGATAAGGGATTTTATTATAAAATGTTGTTACAGTGATGACCTGTATACTTATGTCTAGCTGAAGCTTTATCTTGAAGTCATGTATATGAGGTTAGACTGCTAATCTGCCCTGTACCAGTACAAAGTCACTCTTGATTTCTTTTTCGTTACCTTTGAAGTGTTAGTTTACAATTTTGAAGATAGGTTTAAGTACATTTTTGCAGTTTGCTTTACCTACATATTCCACGTTGGTTCAAACATTCATCAAATTATCATTTGGAAACTTGAGAGTGGTTTGGGATACCATTTCAGGAGTTTTGTTAATGTTAATCTGTGGGTCCTTGCCAGTATAAGGTATCAATGTTAGTTTCAGTTTACAGTTGCTTTGCGGTTTTACTATTTTTGCAACAGTCATATGCTTCGAATGGAGCTCAGTTCAAATGCAGAACCCTTCTTTGGCAATAATAAATATTTTTTTCTAATGAGCCTGATTTCTATTCTGCATTTCTCCCATGTCTCGAATCTCGATGATTTAGTGCTTTTATTGGTGTATTCTCTTGGAGGTTGGAAGACTGTTGTGCTTTCTTGTGATGATTATTGAAAATCATTGTTTTGAAGCTTTTTCTTTGTAAAAAGAAGATGCCATAAAATCAATTCTACTAACAAGAGGAAAGGGGTAACTTTCTTAGATTATTTTCAGACAGAGGTGTGATTAGAGGGTAGCACTTTCGAGAAAATATGTGGGTAATGATGATGTGTAGTTTTATTTTAGGGGATTGTTTTTGATATTGCTACTCATACTCTAGAATGTCTCTCCAGCCAAAGTAATTTGTGCAACAACTGCAAGCGGCCAGGACATTTTGCGAGAGAGTGCCCGAATGTGGCTGTTTGTAACAACTGTAATCTTCCCGGGTAATGAAAATTTTCTGCTTTGGTAGCATCCTTGGCATGCATTTGTGCCCTTTTTTTGGGCGTTTGCAAAAGTTAACACAAACTGACATTCTTTTCAGGCACATTGCATCAGAGTGCACTGCACAGGCAAGATGTTGGAACTGTCGAGAACCTGGGCACATGGCCAGCAACTGCCCGAATGAAGGCATATGCCATTCATGTGGCAAGGTTGGCCATCATGCCCGGGACTGCCCAGATCCCGAACCTCACCCTGGAGACTCAAGGTTGTGCAACAACTGCTTCAAGCAAGGGCATATTGCAGCTGAATGTACAAATGACAAAGCTTGCAAGAATTGCAGAAGAACCGGTCATATAGCAAGGGATTGTCAAAATGAGCCGGTCTGCAACTTGTGCAATATATCTGGGCATGTTGCCAAGCAATGCCTAAAGGGTGATATCCTCGGAGACAGAGGCAGTGGGGGACGCAATAGTGGTTTCCGAGATGTCATCTGCAGGAGCTGCAACCAGGTTGGCCACATGAGCAGGGATTGCATGGGGAGTACAATAGTGATATGCCACAATTGTAGCGGCAGGGGACACATGGCATTTGAATGCCCATCTGGGAAATTAGTAGACCGCGGATATCGCCAGTACTGAGCCTGCCATAGATTTGGTTTATCCATTGCTTTTTTCATAATGAGTCTGTGAACAGCGTAAACACAATTTATTCTGCCATTCTTTATGTTTGAGAGAGAGCCATGAATTATTAGGATTCTGAAAATTATTGTCCATAGCCATCTTGATTTTGGTTTTGAAGTGGTAATACACTAATACTTATAGATCGAGGATGACACTGATAGTCTTACAAACTCTCCCCGTCCTAAAATAATTGTTATGTTTTACTTGCGTTTTTGAATTGAAATTTGGTAACAAATAATCGAAGAAAAATTTACATACATGTTTAAGAATTGAATAAGGTTTAATAAATCGACAAGTGTTGAAGACAAGGGGATGGATTTAGGGCCAACTCCTATTACAAATTTAACCGTTGTTGCTTCAAGATTTAAGATGGTTAACAAAAAAGAAGCAGTCGATCTGTGACTAGTCACTACATAAGGGAGCGGGAAGAAACAGAAAATTGAAGCCAACAAACCAGAAATTGAAAATTAGCCGATACAGTTTGGAATATATAAAAGCTATATATATATATATATATATCTGAAACAGAGAGAGAAGAAGAAGTTCCTGATATTGTCGAATCAATGGTTTTTGATTAATGGAGAATGTCGCAACGATATCGACGCCGACTCAGAGATATGCTGCAGCTGCTCTGTTCGCTCTCGCTCTTCACCAGTCTCAGATCCACCAGTCTTGTCCCACCAATTCTTTAGGCTCTCTCGCCGACGAGCCCATCGGCCAAGGCTTCAGCGTCGGCACAACCGTTTCTGTTTCTGATCAACCTAAGCTTTGGGTCCACGAACAATCCGGCCTTCTTTCCCATGTTTTCAGGTATTTGTTTTTGTATTTGAGGGTTGATTTACAATAAATGGATGCGCTTCTGGTTTTATAAGTTATATTTGAATTCAATAAGCTGGTTCAGTGTCACTGGTCTTGTTCATTTGCTTAATTTTGGCTGTGGTTTAGTGCTCTTGGCTTGCTAAACATTGAAATAGGGATTCGTTATATGTGCTATTACTATTAGGGATTTAGGGTGGTCTAATTTGGGAGTACCATAGAATTGTAATGGAGGGGCTTTGCATGTTTTGTGACTAACTCTTTCATGGATTTGTGACATAATTAGGTTTCTAGAATTGGACGATCAAGCCGTGCAGGGGCTCAAGGAAACTGCTGGTTCTTCATCACAAGTCTGGCACCATGTTGGAGCGGTATGTTTTTCTACATGTACTTGAACGGATACGAGGAAGTGTAATGGATTGTGTTGTCTAAGAAATTCGAAAACTATATGTGTGAAATTCTTATATGTTAACTTGATTTTGCCTATCTTTTTTACTTTTCCTTTCATTTTTGTTTGGTTGAGTAGGATATTCATTTTATTACAGTTCTTGGCTTTACTCTCTGAGGAAAGTGATGGAAAGAGACTTTTCGTGAAAGAGCAGACAAGGAGCTTGGTTTGGAAAAAACTGTTGATGCCGTGTTGCTTAACATTTAATCCTCTTCTTTTTCTTCAAAGGATGCTCCTGTAAGTCCTGAGCATCAGACAAAATGCCATGAAAATAATTTCAATACTGAGACTGCGTTGCAACATTCTGGTGTGGCTGAGGAGCAATCTGAGGGAACACAGACAACAAGTTCCACTCCAAGTCACAATCACCAGACTGAAGGCCATGAAAATAATTTCAATATTCGGACAGTTGCGCTCTCTGATGTGGATGCAGAGCCTTGTAAAGTCACAGACACAAAAGGTCCCAGGATCTCTGCTGAAGAAGTTACCTGCGATGAATCTGGACAGAAAAATGAGACAGCCATGAAAGAAGAATCACTGCTTAGTTATCAGAGGAAACTGGTACCTAGCATACATTGCTGAAGATGATAACAACAGTTCTAAACTAGTAAAGGGCTATGATGCTCGGCATCGTGTGGCTTTGCGTTTGTTGGCAACGTGGTTTGGCATTGATTGCAGTAAAGTGGTTGGTCTACTTGAACTACTCAGTGGTACTTGTTTATTTTCTGAATTTGACCCCTCTGTCATATGCGGGAACCGTTTTGTAGGAAGCCCTAGAGATAATTGCAGCTAGCTCTCTAATAGATTCAAGAGAAAACAAAGGAGAAACTAAAGCCTCAGAAGATCCCTGGCACAATTGGAAACGTGGAGGTATCTCTGGTGCAGCTGCTTTGACTGGAGGAACCCTGATGGCCATCACTGGCGGTATAAGACCTGTTAATCTCAACACAACCAATAGTTCTTCTTTCACTTATATGAGCTGGTATCAATAGCTTCAAAGTTGTTGGTATTGTTGTTGAGTTTCTATCAGGTGTTGCTGCTCCCGCAATCGCTCATGGCATGACTGCCCTTGCTCCTACAATGGGGAGTATTGTCCCAGCAATTGGAGCCAGTGGATTTACTGCAGCAGCAAGTGCCACAGGATCTGCGGTTGGTTCTGGTGCTGTTGCTGCATCATTTGGAGGTATGATCTTTTTGGCATCTTCCAAATTACTTGGTACCTAGAACACCCAACATGCAAGTCCCTGAAGGTGCTTGCCGACTTTATCTTGTCCACTTTGTGAGAGAGATCCAAACAACAGTCTCCAAACCGTGTTTGTTTTCTCTTATATGAAGAGAGAAGAATACAAGGTAGATACTCGATTACTTACTCTGTGTGTATCCCAGCTGCTGGAGCTGGCCTTGCAGGGTATAATATGGCAAAAAGAGTAGGAGGTATCAATGAATTTGTGTTCAAAGAAATTGGAGAAACTCAAAACCAAGGCGTGAGTTCTATTATTTGTTAACTCCTTTGCTATTTTGGTTATTCAATATTGAGAGCTTGTGGTATTAGTGTTTTCAGGATTTACTGAAGGTATTCATTGAATATGTGTTTTAACTGCAAGGATAGTTACTTTTTTTTTCTTCTTCTTTTTCCTTATAGTGCCTGGATTAGTTATGCATGAATGTTGTCAGTTGTCAGTTATTGAGTTATTGCATCTTATTCATTTATACTAACTGATAATAAGAAATCTTAATTTCAGCGATTAGCGGTGGGAATATTCATCTCTGGGCTTGTTTTTGAAGGTGCAGATTTTATAACCCCTTGGGAAGGTCAAAATAATAAGTTGGAAAGGTATGGAATGCAATGTGCCGGCTTTCTTCCGAATGGAATTGTCAAGTACATAAATGTGATAGCTTTTTATATATCTGTCATTTAATATGGGTTGGTTGTTTCACATAGAATATTAGTTTTTCACATCATAAGGATACATTAAGTTGATATTTTTTCTTGTTATACAGTGTTTCTTGCCCATATATATTTTTTTTAATTTTCTTCTGTTTTGGGTTTCTTCATCATTTGAAGCAATAAATTATCTCCTTTCTTGGGTTCCAATAACTTGAATGACACACCCGCGCTAGATAGGGTGAAACTTCCTGGTTGCAATATGCCCTTTTGGCCTAGAAATTATCTTCTCGTACGTGCGTGTAATGCCTTTATGCTTGGTTTATACTCTTTTTTTGTCGTGTCATCCTAGAAAAGGAATCAAACAGATCAATTATGTTCATTGAGTGTGTCGAGTGATCTATTGAATCGTATCTAGGAATATAACAGTTACAATTCAGAAACATATGTTTTACCAATTCCCTCAACTCAGTATCACTATTGTTCCATCTCAGTGCCATAATTCTCAAAATATGCTCAAGTTGCTACATACCAATTTCATGTCTTTTGGCCTTCGTTAGAATCCATAAAAAGCACCCAGACTCCAACAATATGAAAGTTGAAGGGAAAAAAAGAAAAGAAAAAAGGACAGCATTCTCATGCCATGGGTCTTCAAATTTGAATTTGTGCTGATGATTTATTGACTAAACTTGTTTCATCTAAGATATTTTTTTATATTTTCTTGCTTAGTTTTGTGTATATGCCGTGGTTTGTTTTTAATGTGCTAAATATTTAGGTATGCGTTGCGTTGGGAGACTGACGATTTGATTGCACTAAGCACTGCAGTTCGAGACTGGGTTACTTCAAGTATTTTTAATGAAGACATAACTATCAGAGTATCTTACCAAATTGCAATTTAACAAGTATTGACAATACTGCTGCATGTTGCAGACCTTGCTCTGGAGTTGATGAATAATGGAGCAATGCTGACTGTATTAAGTGCACTTTTATCTGCATTGGCTATACCAGCAATGTTAGTCTCAGCAATTAATTATATTGATGGCAAGTGGGCTATTGCAGTGGACAGGTTATACTTACTTGATGGAAGGAGAACTCCCTTGCTTATTGAGATGAAGGATGTTGTGTAATGACATTTTGTTTACAAACATGCATGCATGCATGCAGACTGTTGTGAATCTCATAGGAAATGTCCAACATGACAAGTTTACTTGCTGATGTTTCTTCCTAGGAAAGTTGATTTAACCCTTCAATGATGGAATGGGACTGATATGGTTTGTGTTTGTCTAATACATGTCACAAACTCTCATGCATCACCATTTGGACTGGTCTATTTCTGGTCTGGAATATTGGTTTTCCTTGGTTTTTTTTTGATTGTCATGTTATTCATTTTTCTATAAGGTTTTGATGTTATTTCAAGATCTAGACTTTATTTATATGCATGATGAAACCAATTTTCTAAGAATGTATTTGGTAAATTTATGCATCATGGACCATGTTATACTGCGCAAACACCAATCTGGTTATTGTAGATATTACTTCTAATGTGATTCAGTTTGTTCGTACGAGTCTTCCAGAATATTCTGCACATCTTGATTCATCTACTTTCAAACTATTCTAATTTGTTTCAGATCTGATAAAGCAGGAAAGCTACTTGCTGATATATTATTACAAAAACTGCAGGGGAACAGGTACTACAATGTGTGCATTTATTGATTCATAGCAGCAGAACAAATTTCCAAGATTCTCAAACACATTCCAGGCCTGTGACACTTGTAGGATTCTCATTAGGAGCCCGAATAATATTCAAATGTCTCTGGCACTTGGCTCAAAGAGAAGGAGATAATGGTAACATGATCAGCTATTTGATTGTTTGTCATTCTTGGTAAGGCTGCATATATGTTTGGATCATAATAGTCTGCTGCTACATTTGAGTAGCTGGACTTGTAGAAAGAGTAGTTCTTCTTGGAGCACCACTTTCACTTAAAGATGAACAGTGGGACGTCGTGAGAAAGGTAGATGGATTCCTATATTGAATCCTTGTTTCAAGGACTTCAAATTCTCCAAGTTGATGCTGTTTTCGGTTTGCAGATGGTGGCTGGAAGATTTGTGAATGCTTATTGTTCAAATGACTGGACACTGGGAATTATTTACCGTGCGAGGTAGGTAATTATGGTTGCAAAAGATGAACTTCTAATAAAGGGAATTTCATACCAATGCCACAAGGAACCAGAACAATGTTGTACCTTGTTACTCTGCTCAGATGTTTTATGTGTGAAGCAATTGCAGATGACTTAAAGCTGTTGCTAGCTAGAAAATATACTTTATTTTCAATTCATGATATGGGTGTTATAGTGGATGCTATATATAATTTTTACATAGGATAGGACTAAACAGTTGACCTTTACAGTTTACTTTCTCAAGGGTTAGCTGGAATTCAACCTGTTGATCTTCCTGGGATTGAAAATGTAAGTAAGTGGATAGAGTTTGCAATTGGGTTAGGTTGTTTCGTAGGTTTATGAGATTATTTAAAGCAACAGAGTTTGTGTTTGCATTGCAGGTTGACGTCACAGAGCTTATTGAAGGACACTTTTCCTATCTTTGCAAGACAAAAGATATTCTGGAACGTCTTGATTTGGAGTGTTACTATCCTGTGTTCAGGACTCAAGGTACCAAATCTTCATGAATGGAAGAAACCAATAATGTGTACCACATGATCTACTCCAATTCTTTTGTTTCTTTAGTTGGACATTCTTGCTTATAATAGATATGCTGTGTTTGGTATGTAGCGAAGATGGACTAAATTTAAGAGAGCTAGCATCACTCTGAAGTTTAATAAAATTTGCAAATCAAAGTTTAATATGATTGTAGGTAGCTTTTGAATTAGAATACTTTGTTTGATAATGTAAATTAAGAATCAGAATGATATTCTCTAAACGAATGTAAATTAAGAATCAGAATTAGCCATGCATGCACCATGCAGTTTCTGTATTGTTGTTCCATTTCATCCCCTTAATTAGGTGTTGTTGAACTTGATAAAGCCATAAATTCTGCTGAGTACGAGGGGTCCAGCCTTAAACGAGCCCGACTCGCTAAATATTCAGCCCTTCGTTATAATCGAGTTCGACCGAACCTTTGTGTCTATACGCATCAACCGAACTAATTTATTATTGGTCTTCATTTGTACCGTATACTCGTATGCATCAAAATCAGCAACCAAAAGACACTACACACTGTGCGTACCAGGTGTCCAACGTTACCTTACACATATTCATGCAGAGCTCCACTTCGCCAACACAGCACCACGCCACGTCACTACCCACCATGATACTGATCCAAACACCCCTATCATCTGCCACGCGTCCCTTTATTCCCTCCTTAAATAAGCAACATAATTAACACAGCGAACACAAACATTCCAAACCCATATTTCACCTCCTCAGAAACAAACCATCAATTAAGCCGTCCGTACATCATGACCGATCAAGCCAGCTGGCCCACGGACCAGCGACTGCACCGAACGGCACCGCCGGCGCACCAGGCGGTCAAGTTCTTGACCGCAGCCTCGATAGGATCAACGCTGGTAGTGCTGTCCGGGCTGACCTTAACCGGAACGGTGATGGCCCTCATCCTGGCCACGCCGCTGCTGGTTCTGTTCAGCCCCATCCTGGTCCCCGCCGGCATCGTGGTGGTCCTGGCAACCGTCGGGTTCGTGGTCTCCGGCGGGTTCGGGGTGGCGGCATTGACGGCGCTGTTGTGGACATACAAGTACGCCGCCGGCGAGCACCCGGCGGGGGCGGACCAGCTGGACTACGCGAGGATGAAGATAGCAAGTAAGGTGAAGGAGTACGGACAATATGTACAGCACATGGCCCATGATGCTACTCATCATAATGAAGGACCTCATCGTCAACATCAAGGCCATGCTTATAGTTCTTGAAAACTCGTATATGAGTAGTGAGTACTCATGCATGGGCATGGTGGCTGGTGGGTTTTTAAGGTTATGGTGTAATGTTAAGGTTATGTTTAACTGTAGCTTGAATTGTGTGTCTTTAGCCATGGAATTTCTTTCTTAATAAATCTATTTCTAATTTCCTCAATTAGTTGAGATGTAATTTTAAGGTCATTATTTCGAGTATTTCTAGTAAATGGCTAAACTCACATTAGACATGAGAGTAAAAATCTATTCAAATTTAAATGTTTTGGCACAAATTCAACTCAATTTGTGCTGATCCAACCCAAAGAGCTTGGAGATCTGTAGAAGCTTTTTTCCCTCCACATTACAGCAACCTTGAATTGATATTGAAATTGAACCCCAGAGTTTGAATAATCTTCATTCTAATTATTATTCGTATGTATGATTGGGTTATAATTAGAATATTCAAGAGT
>JAYMTA010000547.1:0-27085 GCA_036897625.1 Pelargonium cotyledonis
ACTCACCTATATGTATTACTATCCTTATTAATGTGTGAAATTATAGTTATAATTAATGTAGAGCAGGGATAATTTTGTCTCATCATATAAAAAGGTGTGGATTTATCTTTTGTTGGTGTGGATTTATCACCACCCTTGTTTAGTGCCACCTTTGGAGTGGGTCCTTTCGACCATTCCCACAACTGTCGTAGTTTGATTTGATTGGACTCATGCTCGATATTAGTTTTATACTCTATCATATCCTCTCACGTGCAGCCCTGTTCTCGCTTTGCACATGACCAATGGCGATATTAGTTTTATACTCTAACATGTTCATTCACACGCAAGCCCGTTTTCGCTTTGCACGTGGCTCATGCACGTGTCCACTTCTTGCCTTGTGATATAATTTAATATGGGTAGCGGCAAAACTCGAACCCAGGACTTTTTGACATTAAAGCTCTAATATTATGTAAGGAACCATTTCAACTAAAAATTTGAACTAATAGTTGAAAGTCCGATATTAGTTTCATACTCTAACAAACGGTGAAAAATGACTTCTCATTCCAAGAGAGCAAACTAGTTTGTAAAGTAAAGAATGGATCATATGATGATGTTTGTAAACAAGGCCATGTTGGTGTACTCATGATCTATTGGTTTATGACTTTCTTTCACAAAATCTTCTTCATAAATATTATTTTTCTGTTATTTTATTCTCTGCTGCCCAGAAAACAATTGGTTTCTGCAAAGATGTATTGCCCCACTTTTGTGATGTGAACTAAAAACAATGGACATAATGGCCTATCATTTGTTGGGTATAATAAGGTACCATTATTTGTTAAGACAATCTTGTAACAAGTACCATCAACAATTAATCACATGTGTTCCTAATTCAATTATTAAATTTTCCTAGTCACGAGTCGTTTACTTGTACCTACTATCTTCATTATGGATATCTAATAAAAGACATTTAATTAGAGAGAACTAATTACAAGCCATCAACATTTTCAAGATTAATTGAGTTAATATAGGAAAATTAACGCTATTACGTACGCCTTCGTACCAAAATAAATGTCATATATATGTATTTTTTTTTTCTGACTATAAAGTAAATGTTTTTTCTTGCTCCGGAATCTGATCGAGCAGTAAGTTGAGTCGGAAACTGAGAATGCGAAGGCTCGTCAAGTTAACAAAAGCCCCAACTGGGATCTCGTTGGCGGTCGCAACACCAGGAAGCCGAAGTACCATGAGTTGGTTTGCGTTGCAGAGAACGCCACCCAAGAGCACGGACTCGGCTGAGTCACATTCTTAAACAGAGGACGAGTTGAAGAAGATGAGGATAATGAAACACCATGGACGAGTAGACTGACGCGACGGTGATCAACCTGCGATAGTAAAATAATAGGGCTAAAATAAAAATGAAATTACATCTTTAAGAACCAATGCGTTATAATTACCGTCTAAAGGTTAAAACCAAAATAATTACGGTTCTTGCATTATTCGACCAATGTCCGGTTCTAGCCACTAGCCAAGATAATCAAAATACAGCCAAAACAAGAAGGGCAGTATGGGAATTGCATGTTGAGTTTACGTGTTCACGTCGTTGAGAAATCAGCTTGGAGGGGAAAGCTGAAGGAGCGAGACAGAGAAAACACGAAGGAAAGCTCGAGAAATCGAACCCAAGAAATGAGAGAGAAAGCAGTAGTTGCAGAGGAGAGGGTTTTGGATTATGCCCAGTCTTCGTCTGTGCTTCAACCTCCGCCATTGTAGGTCTCTCTGTGCTCTGCCACATTCACAACATTCGCCCCATCCGCCTTCGACAGCATTGCTCCGAGAGGCGCGACGCTGAAGCTTCTACACTCCGGGCATTGAACTTCTCCTCCCATCTGTAACGATTAGGGCGATTATTGGATCCATCTGCATCTCTCCGTTCGTGTGCATTGCGCGACTCCGTTGGATTGGATTGGATTCCCCAATGGTCTCGGCGGCATTGGGCGGTTTCGTTTGTCGATAATGGCACTTGGTGTTTTTGTACATTCGAATCTGATCGAGTTTTCGTGAGAAATGGTAACACTCATTCATCGTCGTCTTGAACTTCTGTTTTTTCTCTTTACATTGATGCTATTTTTCGATTCGATTCCGTCCTCGTGCTTTGATTTGGAAGGTGTGTATGATTTGTTCGCTGAAATGAAGTCTGAGTTTGTATTGGGGAGGTATTCTAACTTTTTGAATTTAAATGCTGTTTGTTGGCAATGTTGACATTATTTTTGGCGGCTTCATAAAAAAAGCTTTTTTTTTTTCCAATAAAATGTGGCATTACATATACATACATAGGTGTTCTTGTGTTGGGTTAAATTTCCTTTGAATATATGTTCTGATATATGTGAGAAACAGGGGTAAGAAGAGTGTTATTTATTTATTTATTTAAAATTCATTTTATTATTATACAAAGGTTTGATGGCTCCATGCCATTTGATGCTACTACTTAATTCATTTATCCATGAAATGAGTTACTCAGTTTGAACTTTAAGACAAACTAGCAAAACTAAGACTTGTTTAAATATTTTTTGCATTAACAGAATATCATTCAATCAGTACTTCTTATTTTTAGGGTTAAATTGCAGAGATAATGCACAAGAAGTTGCTGTAAGTGATTAATGTTATCAAATAATAGCAGTACAAATTTGATCAGACTTGTACAAGTCTTATAAATTTGTATATACCGGATTATGTCTAGTGAATTTTTACAGTTAACATTTTTTATTGTGATGAGTTGTGTGGGGTAGCTAACATCTATGACTATGGCCCACTTATTGATGGCTAGACTCTTGCCTCTTGCATTACAAGTTTGCTTGCTTCCTTGCTTTTCTTATACCTTTGTTATTTGAAGAGATTACTCTCAGCCTTATTTGATTGTAACCTGATTATCTCACTTGCAACACAGTCTGCTTCAGCCAAGTTCACGGTTGGATCTCAAGCTTGGGTGGAAGATTCTGAGGTAGCTTGGCTAGATGGGGAAGTTCTTGAAATTACTGGTGAGGAGCTTAAAGTAAAATGTACATCAGGGAAGACGGTTAGTGCCTATTCATAAGTTTTCACTTTGATTTTTTCCCCTGTCTCTTGCAATGGAATAGAAGATATTGTTGTTTTGCATGAAAAGAAAAAGAAGAAAAGAATGAAGTGTTTTAATAACACGATTATCTTTTTGGTTGCTATTCACCCAGTGGTTAATTGCTCTATTCTGCATAGATTTAAATTTTTGCATTCTTTGCTGAATTTTTCTTTCGTTGTCTTCATCTTCAATGCTAATGCATGATGTGCTTAGAGTTGAATTTTGCTTAGATGCAATGAAAATATTATTTGTAAAGCTTGAATAGTTCACTTGTCAAAATGCCTCGTTAAATATTCTATTGGCTTGTCTATGGTCAGCTATCATGTGGCGTAAACTTTTTTAGTATACTTAACAAAATAAATCAAGCATATCTTCCCCACTTATGATTTTAACACACTTTATTTTACGAGATCCATAACCAAGTTAATAAATACCTTTATATTGATATAGTCTTCATCTTGGCTGCATGTTCATATTGCCCGTTTAGTTCTATACTTAGCCACTTAAAATAGAATTTTGATAAACTATTAGAATTTATTTTTGTTGTAGGTTGTTGTCAAAGCAGCCAACTCCTACCCAAAGGATCCAGAGTTTCCTCAATCTGGTGTGGATGATATGACAAGGCTGGCTTATCTGCATGAACCAGGGGTTCTATTAAACTTAAAATGTCGATTCGATACAAATGAAATATATGTGAGTTCTAATCAGACTATTAACATTACCCCCTATCTCCATATCTGGCTAGTTTGGTATAGAAAGTGTAACCCTCTTACGGTGTTTCCAGACATACACAGGAAATATATTGATAGCTCTGAACCCTTTCAAGAGGCTACCACAATTATATGGTGATCACATAATGAATCAGTATAAAGGAAGGGCTATAGGTGAGCTGAGCCCACATCCTTTTGCTGTTGCAGATACTGCATACAGGTTATCTGTCATACTCCGCTGTTACAATTTGAGTGCTTTGGGATTTGAATGGTCTCGTGAATAAGAAAATTCTAATGCAGACAGATGATCAATGAGGGAATAAGCCAGTCAATTTTGGTAAGTGGAGAGAGTGGAGCTGGTAAAACAGAGAGTACAAAGATGCTTATGTCTTATCTTGCTTATATGGGAGGAAAGAAAGGCTCTTCAGAAGAACGATCTGTGGAGCAGCAAGTCCTTGAGGTAGATAAAATCTGTTATATTCTTACTACTATTCAACTTGGTGTTATTTGTTGTTGGTTCTTCTGATTATACTTTCTGTGACACTCTGGCTTCTGCTTTGCTTCAAATTTTCTTATACGTCTGTTTGGTAGTCCAATCCTGTACTAGAAGCATTTGGCAACGCAAAAACTGTCAGGAATAATAACTCAAGGTGTGAAGCTTATCAATCAAAACTGTAGTCTTTCATTCTTTTGAAATCTTATCTTCTTTCATCTGTTTGATTGGAGAAAATAACTCTGAATCCGATGTATGGTAATTGCAGTCGTTTTGGAAAGTTTGTGGAGCTTCAGTTTGATCAAATGGGGAGGATTTCAGGCGCGGCTATCAGAACTTATTTACTTGAACGGTCTCGTGTTTGTCAAGTGTCTGATCCTGAAAGAAACTATCACTGTTTTTATATGCTTTGTGCTGCACCAACAGAGGTAATCCAGCTTTTGCATGTTTATGAACCTTTTTCTTGGAGAAACGGAACTGGTAGAAGGATTTGATTTAAATTTTAAATTCTCGAATTTTTTGTTTGGATTATGAATTTTGGTTTGGTTTGGGAATGGGAATGAGAATTAATTGTGTTTGGATTAGCACTCCCCCATTTCCATTCTCATTCCCTTACTCATTGACAATTTGATTTCCACCTAACATGGATGGAATGAGATTCCCATCCTCGTTTCTCCATTTTTTTACTCTACAACTTATATTTATAAAACAAAAGTAGAGAGATGGTTCTCCATTGAAAAATCCTTGAGGTATTAGTTTTCTAGCGGTATAGGTGGCACCCCTTTATACATGCATGTGTATTCGCACAACTTATGTTGTATTGCCTGATTATTAGATATCGTGATTGTCATAAATCATAATGTTAATTCTTACAGTAAACTCATATTACAGGTTAGATTATGGAAAATCATTCATTTACTCATTGATTTACCAAGTACGGAAGCAGTGTTTGGAGAGTGTATGAAAGAAAGCATTCATGAGAATCAACTTTTCTCAATTCTGAAAAGGCAGGCTCAAAGCAAATAGCCTGTGTGTTGACTGATCAAGTATTTCAACAGTCCTTAGTTTGAATAAGTATCAATAACTGTTTGGTGTTGGCCCTTTTGTGATAGGACAAATAAAAAATGAAAATACATTGAACCATCTATCATGCATTGACTCTACACTCAGATCACTTTTTCTGATTCAGTTTTCTTTCAACTCAAGTTATTATGAAGAGTAGTAAACTAGTAACATCTCTGCCTCGTGTCCAAATATGCACTGTGTCTTCTATCAGGATGTTGAGAAGTACAAATTGGAAAACCCTAGAACATTTCATTATCTAAATCAATCATCTTTCTTTGAGCTGGATGGATTGGATGATTCTAAGGAGTACGTGGCAACTAGGAATGCTATGGATGTTGTTGGTATCAGTTCTGACGAACAGGTAAGGCTTTTGCATATTTTGCTGGCATGAAATATTTCTAAAAAGAATCTTTACCAAAATAACTCATTGTTAGGATGCAATATTCCGAGTTGTGGCTGCTATACTTCATTTAGGAAATATAGATTTTGCAAAGGGGGAAGATGGAGATTCTTCTAAACCTAAGGATGACAAATCTCGTGTCCATCTGAATACTGCAGCTGAACTTCTGATGTAAGTAATCATTTTCTTCACCATTCTTAAAAATTCATTGTTTGCATTTGATGTCTAGAGAAGTGAAAGACAAGTATCTAAGCTGGAAGTTTTTTTAGGTGCAACGAGAAGGCTCTTGAAGATAGCTTATGCAAACGTGTAATTGTGACTCGTGGTGAGTCCATAACGAAATGGCTTGATCCGAACTCAGCAGCTCTCAGTAGAGATGGTTTGGCCAAAATTGTCTATTCAAAATTATTTGATTGGTAGGCTGTGTAATATATCAGTTCATTTTGAAGGATAAGTTTCATTTGTTGATTATATGTTGCATTATTGGATTGTAGCTGAGTTTAATGTAATTAGCACCTCTTACCTCAGGATTGTGAACAAGATTAATAACACTATCGGTCAAGATCCTGGGTCAAAAGTCTTAATTGGAGTTCTCGATATCTATGGATTTGAGAGTTTCAAGACAAACAGGTGCTTAACCGGTACGCTTTGTTTTTCATTGTTTGCAGAGGTTAATTCTTGCAGAAAACTGAATGAAATCCCTCTGTTTTGTCGAATGGGATGCTTAATTGAGAAAATTCAATTTTTTTTGTGGCCTGTAATGGGGTTTGTAAATTACTCAAAGTTATTATTCTGCTCATCGTACCCCATAAGGTGCTAGTTATTTTCATGCAAAAGCAAGTTATTCGTTTCAATGACAAAACTCTTGGGTCATACCGCTTTCTTACTTTTCATGCTGTCCTGGTTATTATCTGCATCATGGCCTTTGGCAGTCATTCCTCTTAAAACCTCTTAAAATGAACATATTTTTATAAACTAAAATGTAACAACCTTTTGAGGTCCAATTTTGTTCTGTGGTGCATGAATATGATTAGGAATTCAAGATGCCAATGCTAATAATATTCAAATGATTCACATAGGTTCAATTACAAAAATTAAAATGCATCCGTCTATTGTTTCGTTTTTGGTATCCTTAATATCAATGAAATATCTCCTTTCATATAAATGCTATTTTGGCAAATAGTTCAACTGAGGTCTCAGGTTCGAGCCTCGGTTGTTACGCTTGCTTATCAAAAAAAAAAAAAAAAAAAAAGTTCAACTATACTTTGACGTGCCATCCAGTTGTTCTTATACTTTGAAATGCCATCCAGTTTGATCCTCCACCCAGGTAATATCCTCATGAAGAAACATTTTTGTTTGTAAGAATCATATTGAAACTTATTGAATGATGATACTAAAACGTTTTGGTTAGCCAACTCAATGTAGGTTGCGATAAGACTTGGTTGTTGTATTAGCTTTCATGTGATTGTACTATTTTGAAGGATGTGTTATGCAAATATATGTTTGTTATAGTCTGAATGTCTTTTCAACCTATTTCCATTTCTAAGATACTAGTTTAACTCATGCAGTTTTGAGCAGTTTTGCATCAATTTGACAAATGAGAAACTGCAGCAACATTTCAATCAGGTTTGTGTATGGAGTTGTGTGCTCTGTGCCCTAGCTGATTCAACGGATATTCTGTACTACTAACTTAATTTAAATTCTATGATTAACAGCACGTTTTCAAGATGGAACAAGAAGAATATACAAAAGAAAAAATTGACTGGAGTTATATTGAGTTCGTTGATAATCAGGATATTCTTGATCTCATTGAGAAGGTTTGTTAATTTTACTGTCACCAAAATGGAGTGAGTGCTTGCTTATTGATTTGCCTATAGGGCTTATTATTTATTTATTTATTTTTATTGTTTTTCTTGTTACTCTGTGTTAATGTATCCCACATTGAAAGAATATGAAGTATGTCGCCACCTAATATACACGTTGGGTCTTCCACCTATCAGCTTAAGCTTTTGGGTTGGATCAAGTTTAACATGGTATCACAGCTGGCAGGGTCATTTGTGTTATCCGGCTTGCACGTGAGGGGTATAGTGGCTGTTATGGCCTTAAGTCCAGAGTGTGCTTCACTCTTGTTCTCTGCTTTACTGATTGCAATGAAGTTTGACAAAAATATACATTTGAATAATTAGAGAAACAGAATAAAGAAATATTTGGGTTTGCAACACATGACAAAAAATATACATTTGAATAATTAGAGAAACAGAAATATACATTTGCTAAAGGATTCATGAAGCCAACATCAACCTCATTATGGTTTGGGGTAAGGCCTGGCTGCTGTAGCAGAGTGCTACCAAACAAAGTCGAAGTTTGTTATATGTTTGGATAGGAACTTTAATGCTACTCTCTCCATCCTAAAATAATTGTCCACTCTCTTTTGTAAGAGGTTAGTTATGCATGATTTACCAACAATCTCTAAGATAATCTAGTTAAAATGCGTTGAGTTTGTTAGCACAAGAGCACAATGGGTTATGAGGAAAAACCAATACAAAGTATGAACTAACTAATCTTTAATCTCTTAAAAAATAGAAAAGTGGACAATTTTTTTTTTTTTGGGATGGAGGGAGTACTATCCCTTAGACCCATGGCATGCGAACTGATCTACTTGCTGAAGCCTGAAATTGTTCAGAGAAATAGTCTTTAGTTCAAAATTAGACATAATTATAAATTCTAATTCAGATAGGCTTTACATGGCTGTTAGAGTAGTGGTTGTAATGGGAAGTCTAATATTAGGGGACCACTATAGATGGAATCTGTGGAAAAAATAATATTATCCAGAACTTAAAGCAATTTGGGTATGATTCAAAAGAACCAGATCTTACTGTTTTATAGGTCCAGCTTGGACTTGATATTTATTTGCTGTGTATTCAGTGTTAATATTGGTCAGTTAAGATATTAAAACATACATGTAACCTTTATAACCCAAATAAACACAGTGTGCAAAAAAAGAAAAAAGAAACTAGAGTTTTACAAGGTTTCAATATTGAGCTGGAGATTCCTCAAAAACTTTTTACTTCAAAAGATCATATATACATATATATTTATTTACACGGAGGTAGGAGAATAGATCATCATTCAGTTTTCTGCCCATAGGGACTGTGAGGACTTCATGTTCATCTTGCATTTCACAAGACAACATTTACCTACTTTTCCACTGTTTTCTTTGCCATTATTATTCCTTCCATTGTTTGTATCTCAATTTGGTTGCCTTTTTCTTTCTGGGAAAATAAGTATTCTAAGAAAGAGTTGTTGTTGGTCTCTATTATTTAACCTTTCTAATGTGCACTTTTATAACTACAGAAACCAGGCGGTATCATTGCTCTTTTGGATGAGGCTTGGTATGTACTAGAATATTTGACATCATTGCAATCTCCATATACCTTCTTTTCATTTAGATTGAATTGGTTAATTTATTTAATTAGAAATATGTATGTTAATATTTTTTTGTTAATTCAGTTGATGACATGCTTCTTGGATATTCTTTGCAGCATGTTTCCAAGATCGACTCATGAAACATTTGCCCAAAAGCTTTACCAGACTTTCACTAACCATAAACGCTTTACCAAGCCAAAGTTAGCACGAACTGACTTCACCATTTGTCATTATGCTGGTGATGTAAGAACATACTGTTAATTATAAATAGTGGTCAGAATTCCTGAATCTATTTGTGGTATGGCTGCTTTAATACTTCTGTCGGATAACATTTTATATTTTATTATAGGTCACTTATCAAACTGATCTCTTCTTGGATAAGAACAAAGATTTTGTTGTTCCAGAGCATCAAGCACTCCTAAATGCTTCAAAGTGCTCCTTTGTTTCAAGCTTGTTTCCACAAGTTGTAGAAGAATCCTCCAAATCATCAAAGTTACAATCAATAGGTTCTAAGTTTAAGGTCTGTTTTGTTTTACTTATACCTGCATTTGATTAAATGGTTTGTTTCTCAATTTATGAATTTTCATTTTGTAATACTTTGGCCAGCAACAACTTCAAACTCTGCTTGAAACATTGAATGCCACTGAACCACACTATATTCGTTGTGTAAAGCCAAATAATCTTCTTAAGCCAGCAATATTTGAGAACTTTAATGTTATACAGCAACTTCGTTGTGGAGTAAGTTTTTATGTTATGGTCATTTCACTTAAGCTGGCATTACATATGATTAGTTAATGCTCTTACAAATGTGGTCTTGTTACAAATATATTCCAGGGAGTCTTGGAAGCAATTAGAATCAGCTGTGCTGGGTATCCCACAAGAAAGACGTTTAAAGAATTTATTGATCGTTTTGGTATCCTGGCACCTTCTGCTGTGGATGGGAGGTATTTTTCAAGTTGTTATTTTTATTTTTATGTCTATGATCATTAATTATCCTAACCTCAGTTGTGGCAGCATTAGGCTTTTTAAAGTATGAATCCCATTGGCTTTGTTTTAATGCTATTCATTACAGTTGTGATGACATCACTGCTTGCAAGAAGATTCTCGAGAAGGCTAACCTTATTGGTCATCAGGTACATTTCATCATGAAACTTCATTAGTTTATTTCATGTTACAATTTCTGTAAAGTTATGATTAGTTATGCATTGTGTTCACTTCTAATTACTGGCTTTCTTTCACAATGGACATGTACCTTGTAGAAAACTTTAAATATATGTTATATTGATGTGTTTTGCTAGTAGAAAATAATTCTACGTATCTAAACATCTCCTTTAAACTAAAGGTGTCACCGAATAGAAACTTGAGTTTGTGAAAAACCACAAAAAGTGATTAAAATGGTCTAGAAATACACATTGTAGAAGTCAATGACTTGTGCCAAATCCAATGATTTGTTGATGCTATCGCAGGGGGTGGCCGATTGGAACCCCGTCCAACCTCCAACGTGTGGTTGGATTATGAAAATAACACCAAAATCAATCAGTCTAGATGGAATAAATCCCTATATAAATGTTGACGGCTGGAATACCAAAGAATACTCAATAGGTCTAGGTTTTTTCTCAGAGATAATAACAGATGACTACTTTTTACTTGTCACCTTTTTATTAATAACTTAAATGATATTATATTTCTTTGATAAATTAATGTAGAGTACACTCCACGATATGAAGGGGCCGACATTTCTATTGACCATCCAATTATTTATTGAATCACCTATGATCCTTAAATGTTTGAAATAGCGAAATCTAAAAATAAATATCATGTACAGAATGAAACTACTGTTCATGCTGTGGTTGACTGCTGAATGTTTCACCATCCCATATGTTAAGTTGATAGGATGTAGAGAGACTTACTCATCCATTTATGTTCTAGATTGGCAAAACAAAAGTTTTTCTTAGGGCGGGTCAGATGGCAGAACTTGATGCTCGCCGAACTGAGGTTTTAGGTGTATCAGCTAGCATCATTCAAAGAAAAGTCCGTACATATCTATGCCGCAAACACTTTGTCATGTTGCGGCAGTCCGCCGTACACGTTCAAGCCTTCTCTAGAGGTATTTGGTAATTTTTTATATGCTTTTTTGGCCCCTCTACGTGCGATGATAAGGGTGCATAATAGATGAAAGACACATCAATAGAATATTTTTTTTGGCTCAATGAGAACGTTAACTTGAGATCTTTACGCCTAGATATTTGAATATTTGTGATCATTGCAGGGCAAGTTGCACGTTATAAATATGATTGCTTGAGAAGAGAAGCTGCTAGTTTAAAGATCCAGAAGAACTTGCGGATGCATCTAGCTAGGAAAGCTTACAAGAACTTGTGTTCTTCAGCTATTTGCATCCAAACAGGTATGCGTATGATGGCTTCTCGTAATGAGCTTCAATCTACGAAGCAGACAAGAGCAGCTGTTGTCATCCAGGTAAAAGCTCCGCATAACAAAAGAAAAATATGTGATAGATTTTTGTCTAATTTTCTTTCATTTTGTTTCTGTGGTCTATTTTTTAGGATAACCATTAGTAAAAGTGTAGTGAAAATGAAAAGCATAAGTGTAATCAAAGCTCCCTACCCAGACCTTGTAGTTATGAAATGAATGGGTGGGGAAAGTAAGCTTGTTTCTTAGCATGCGTAGGCCAGCAATGATGAAATTCTAAGAAAGAGAGTCATGTGGTTGTATAATCATATGTTTTGTAAACATAATGTTCTTATTTCCCATATCATATATCACTATCTATTGTCAGTTGTCACTGTCAAAGACTAAATTCCAATTAATTAATGAGTGATATATTTGATTATCTGAAGACTCGGAGACACCTCATACATCAAAATTGATTTAAGGAGAAATGTGAAGGTGAAACCTAGTCATTGTTTGAGGTTTTGGAGACAATATTGTATCCATTCATTTTGATTTCTACATTTTTTTAAGATTAAAGCTGTAAGCTCTTTAGTGTTCTCCACATATTCAGCTCTATAATCAAGGGAGGTGATATTCATTAGGTGCAGAAAGGTAAACGGCTTAGCACACCACCTTGGACAGATGTGTTAAGCGCAAAAAAAGGCACACCTCAAGCGCATAGGACTTTTCTTTATTTGTTTTTTCTGTAATTTGTTTTCAATAATAAAGATGTATTCTACTTAATGAAAAATAAATAGGAAATTACACTTCCTATTTTCTAGGGATATCATATAAATTTTTAATACTCTTTAGTTAACAGCCGTAATAATAGTGTAAATTTAAATGAAAGTATAACGATATATAAAAGGTAACTACTCTTTTGATATTGATTTTTTTTTTATCTTACATTATCTAAATTTCTCAAGGTAAAATACGTCAATTCTATAATTTTCACCTGGAGTGCCTCATCTTCCTTGGCCGCCCTAGGACCCCTTTGCGTCTTTGTACCTTGCACTTTTTATAAATGTGATTGGTGGCCTAATAGACATTCTGCTCATAACTATTTTTGTGGGTTCGTGAATAATTCTTGGCTGGTGTTAATGAGTACCACTGGTACTAGGTGCATTTGATCCATTTTAGAAAATATATTCTCTTAATAATTGGACCACTCCTTAAAATAGAAACAGTTAGTGCACCAATGCAAAACCTAGATTGCATTAGTCCACCGTATTAACTCCCTTGGCACAAGTTAGCATTCTCTACATTTTTTTTTTAGTTTCATGCTGTTTAATTCTTTCTTGCCTTTTTTTTTTCTTTTCCCTGAACAGCGCTATGGTCGGCGGTACATAGCTCGCCGTTACTACTTAAAGTTGAGGAAAGCGGCAATCACCACACAATGTGCCTGGAGAGGAAAAATGGCGCGTAGAGAATTGCGGAAGCTGAAAATGGTGCAACTCACTTTCTTTTCATTACCTACTCCTATTTGTTATTCTGATTTTAGCTTGTATTGTTGTTTGCCACTTAACCTTCTTTAGCTATGTGTTATTCTCATCTTCTATAAATATTCCTAATAGATGGATAGCCTCTCTAAGACACTTTTACGGCTTATGTACTGTGTCTAGTGTGTTGTTAAGAAAGTTCTAATTAACTGATCTATAAACTCACCTCATATATCAATATATTCTGATATTTAAGTTTTTCTTTTCTTCTATTAAACTGATATTTAAGATATAGTTGATTGGAGAGATTGATTAGTTTTTGTTTGTGTCAAGGAATTTGGGTCTTTAACTTTGTTCTGGTTGTTAGCATTTCCATCGGATATTCTCCATTGTATATCCATTGGATGCATCAAAGCCACATGGGAAAATGTAGCATTCAATAATGTTTTTTTCTCACACTAATTTTCTTTCATAATTGTTTTAATGTGTAGGCTGCTAAGAACAATGATGCCCTCCAAGAGGCTAAAGTTAAGCTGGAAAAGGAAGTTGAAGAGTTGACCTTGCTTCTACAACAGGAGAAACGGTTAAGGGTACGAAAGTTTCTTTTCATGCAAGTAATCTATGATAATTTGATATATTGTTCCAGATATGTATCTAGTGATACAATATAAGATTAAGAGAAGAAGAGAGAATAGAGAAGCAATAAAAAATGGTAGCCTTGTTAGGTTAGACCCTTCTCTTTATATATGCGGCAGGGAACATGTACAGAAACAGAATAAGACTAAAGTGCCCTCACTAGGAATCATAGATGTCAATCATGCCCAGCTTGTCCTGGAGCTACTATATGTTGCAGTAAGGAGTAAGGACATCACCCCCGCTGCTCTCATGTTCTCACATCTCGCATAACTTGAATTAATAAACTTCGTTTAGAAGATTATATCAATTGCAAAGTGGTTTTGAATTATCAATAAAAAACAATTAAAGTAATGAGATGAATCACAAGAGTTCAAGTATCATGGATTGCAAAAACATCTATAATCAAACACAACAATTACAAATCATAGTATGCAGCGGCTGGAACATTGAATTGCATTAACATTTGTGATATCTCTTAACTTTTGGCATTATACCGGTGACTATTGCACATGTGTTAATCCCTAAATCTCCTCGGAGGATTGGAAATATCCGGTAGGTCTCATGTGATAAACCATGAACATCATTAAGTAGTTAATTAAGTGAAGCAATAAGCAAGTAGAATACATACCATGAATTCAAAACATGCATTTATAAACAATAATCATCCAAACACCATACCCGTGGTAACCCTATCTATCCTTAGATTATGGAGTTTAATTCATAATGAAAAGATGTGAAGAAGAAAATATCAATATTGTTAGATTGATAATGGGCTACACATAATGGTTTGGGGCTTCCACTACTTAAAAGGTGGACCTTACTAGTAGGATTACAAATGACACTTTAGCCACCACTTTAACATTCCCGTCACTTGCGAGCTTCACATTTTTCTTGTATCGGTGGGGCTCGACACATGCATAATCGGTCTTCCACCCGTAGTAGGCACGTCCGTCTGCAAGCAGGCCGGAGACTTTGGCCGAGGCCTGTATTAGAACCAACTCAAATACCATGTTAGATTTGATAATGGACTACGCATAAAGGTTTGAGCTTCCAGTACTAAAAGGTCAAACCTTATTAGTAGAGTTTCATTTGCACCACTGTATCACTTTATCTTATATTTTACCAATATGGGACACTTTCCAAAAACCTAGTTCATGTATTCAAGGAGCTTCAATCCTAGTTTATTCTTTCGTAAATTCTCTCTTCTGGTGTTTCTCTCATTAAACTAAGCTAACGTGAGCTTAAATCTGAGCATGGACTGAATCCCTAGAAAGTAGGTAAGAGATTCTATATAAACTGATACCCTAAAAGGGAAAAAAGACAAAATCGGCCCTTTACATTTCTTTTCACTACTACCGAGGCCCATGGCATGTAGGGCAATGAGTAACATGCCGTGAGCACTCTTTTGCTTCCGAATTCACAAATCGAACTGCTTCACCGCAGTTGTGTTGCTTGTTCTTCAATTTTGCCAACCTGATCTCCTCTTTTACACGTGTAGATTCATATAAAGCATGCTGTGGAGATGACTTCTATCTTTCAAGCTACATCCCACGTTGGGCATTTCCAAGCCTTGAATTAATGGGAAAGTAAATACAAACCAAGTATTACAAGAATGAAGGATCTAACAACTAAAAACACAAAAGAACATACCACATATTTATACTATAGTCCACCTCCTTAGTTTACGAAAAGGCTGGTCTCTCATTGGCTACATGAAGGTGAAGCTCTCTATCTTCCTAGTTAAGTTACATAGCTAAGCAATCTTTGAGGAGCTGCCACCTCTTACTTGCTTCTTTCCTTGTCATGCTTCTCAGAATTGCAGCACATGTTTGCTGCTCTACCTCTTCTTTAATAATTTCTTAGCACGAAAGGCACCTCATGCTTGATCACTTGCAAGCCATTTCCCTACAAGCATGTACTGCTAACAAAACAGCATGCCACTTAATGCTTCACGTGCACTTGCTGAAAATTACAGAGACAGACAGCAAGTATGCTGTCCAGCATCTTATCCCTTGGTCGTGTTAAGGTATTTTCCAGCCAAAAACCATCTATCAGGATCTCAATGCCTGTTCTTCAAAGATCCCATCATGCCCGGATAAATAATTTGGTAACAAACTCTCGGCCTGTGAAACTAATCTCAAAAAGACACTCCTCAATCAAATACATTAGACATTTTTTTGGGTGTTCTGTTAGCAATAACGAAGATTTGTTTTACTGACCAACAAGAAATGAAGAAAATTATTAAGAGTATATAATTAATATTGCCGTTTAACTATCAACTTAAGCTTTTAGTGCTTGAGTTGGTGCCCTTACAAAAAAGACATGTTTTTATTTTGCAAGGGATGTTGTAAGGAAAATTTAATTGTCTCTTCCATTAATTGGCACCATAATCGGAAACAGTTAAAGAAAACATAACAAAATTTTGGCATCTACTCTTCATATTAAAAAAATGTCATTATTATCTCAGCTTCTCAAGGACTTTTGTTCATTAAGAAGCTCCCTTGATCACTGGTGCATCTATTTTTTGTCCTAATAAATGGTAAGATCAATCACTCGTGCCATGCCTTTTCATAATTCTATGAACTTTGTGTAGAGAAACAGAAGCGGGAAGAGTTTCTTGATGTTCGTTCTCTGAATTACAACTCCTATTTAATACAGGATTCACTAGGCTACACAAAGAAATCTCTACATGAAATCCCTAATTTATAGCAACAGCCTAATTTCAACTCTTCATTTAGCACTTGCTTATAACAATATCTATTTTATGTTGGTCATTTCTGATTAATTTATTCATCAATGCAGGCAGAAGCTGAAGCAAAGGCTTCAAAAACAGGAGCACTACAAGCTCCAAAAGCATCCGAAGGAGCTCCAAAAGCATCCGAACAAGCCCCAAAAGCATCTGAACAAGCCCCAATTGCACAGGGGGTTCCTGCCGTATTTGATGATGAAATGATGAATAAACTTGCTGCTGAAAATAAAGAGCTAAAGGTGAGGCTTCTAAAACTTAAGTAGTTAAGTTAGTTCATTGTGTGTGTGTACCACTTGAAATTTCTGTATCTTTCATTGTGTATAGTAATCCATCTGGCTGTGGCACCTCTCAGGATCTAGTTAGTTCACTGGAAAAGAAAATTGATGAAGCAAATAAGCAGGCCTTAGATGCCGAGTCAAGGATGATCGGGTTGAAAACTGCCATGCAGAGGTTGTTACCATAACTTTTCTACTTCAATTAATTCATGTGTGAAGATGTATATTTGACCCATTTTTTTTCCAAGATGATTATTTTTTCTCTTTTATAAAATTTCTGAAGCATTGCCCATATATTTACTTAGGCTTGAAGAAAAACTTTCAGACATGGAAGCCGAGGACCAAATTCTGCGTCAACAAACATTGTTAGCAAAAAAAATGTCAGAACAAGGGGTAAAGATGCCACATAATTTATGTTCTTTAAGATTGAACTTCCTTGGGAATTTTACTCATATTTTTCTTCTTGTGCTGTTGTAGGCTACGGAAAATGTTGACAATGTAAGTGGAGAAATTAAAAGTTTTCACCTCTAAATATAGTTTGCTTGTTGTCATCTTAATATACAGTGCCTTATCATTTTTATTGATCAGAGATAGCATATTTCTTACAGGAACCAGGTGCACCAAGCAAAGATGTTGGTGTCTCACCTGTATGTGTCTAAAACCGATATTCTTTTTAATAATTTATTTATTGACAATGAATTGCTTCCAATATTGTGTCTCATCTGTGGTGCAGGAAGATGTAGACACTCTCATCAATTGCGTGAAACAAAAGCTTGGGTTTACAGAAGGAAAACCTGTTGCCACAGTTACGATATACAAATGCTTTATTCACTGGAGAGTATTTGAATTGGACAGAACTAGTGTGTTTGATTGCTTTATTCAGATGATTGGTTCTGCAATAGAGGTAACTTGATGTACAACACATAAACTTATAGATACTCTGCCATTCTGTCGGTTCTTAGTTTTTTATCCATTGCAAAAATCATAAAACCACTTGTCATGTACTCGTGATGTGATGTACCAAAAGAAGCTGTGTAGTGTGATCTTTTGTTGGGTAATGCGGTCGGATGTGTAAATTTCATTTCAGCAATGAACTTTGGAATCCAGGAACTTTATTCTTTCTCATCCTTGTATATTTCAGCAAATTAAGTGACACAGAGTTATTGATTAGAGGCTGGGCCGGACAATAGCAAGCCTAAATTATTTTATTCCTCACTTTCTTTTTTTGTCGTGCCTTGTGTATCTTCATTTTATTCCTTTTTTTTTTTGTGAAATTTGTGTCCACAACATTTTGAGTTATTGACCTCTTTAATTGGTGTCCAACACTTATGGTTAAACTTTCTTGCACTTAATTCGTACAAACTGTTCTAATCTCTTCCATTTAATATTTTCCAGAATCAGGATGACGATGATCACATGGCTTACTGGCTATCAAATACATCAGTTCTATTATTCTTAGTTCAAAAGACTCTAGTTCCACCAAAGAAACCTCCTACACCTCAATCATTATTTGGGAGGATGACACAGGTAACTTGGTTTTTATTTGACTACATACATACATATATACATACATACATACATACATACATACATACATACATACATACATACATACATACATACATATATGTAATCATGAATTGCATGGAATACTGATTTTTGTGACTCCATATGGCACTAATATCATCAACCAATTGCTTAAAACTTTTTTTTTTTTTTGGCGATGTTATTGCTTGCGAAAATGGATTATTAGTTTCATCTCATACCATACTGATGTTTCTCAGGGTTTTCTCTCTTCCACCCCTCAATATGATCCAACTGAGTTTGTGCGCCATGTTGATCCCAAGTATCCAGCTTTGCTTTTCAAGCAGCAGCTTACAGCATATGTTGAAAAGATATTTTCAATCATCAGAGAAAATTTAAAGGAAGAGTTGTCACCATTGCTTACTTCTTGTATCCTGGTATCACTCTTAGTTTTCCACAATTTGATGGTTCTAGTTACTTCATAGTTCATATCATCCTAATCTGCAAGCCCTCCCCCTGCATTCTTCACATTTTGTTCATATTTGTACCCTTTAGATATGTTTTTTCCCAGCCCACTCCTTTTCAGTGCAGATGTCACAGCCCCCCTTGCCTGGAACTCTTCAGTCGTTCTTCACAGATGACATCATGTCGGCAGATCCAGAAAAAGAGGTGTGTATGATACCTGCACATCACAAGGGAGAAGAGAAAGGGATAGATGTAACCAAAAAAAAAAAAAGCAACTTATTCCCAAGTCTGGTTTGCTCAAAAGACTTTTTTTTTTTTTTTTGGGTAAACCGATGTACTATTAGACTGTTAGTATGGATGCTTGGAAGAAAATTTGATGATATATTATTGGGTTCCATTTGTATACATGATGGTACTTGCTTTGTGGAGGTAGACCTTACTAACTCTTGTTATACTCATCCAGGAACCATCATCAAGCGGAATAAAATCACCAGAAGAGTCCACTAGCAGTATTGTTGCACACAATTACTGGCACAAAATCACTGATAGGCTTGATGGGCTTCTCAGTATATTGAAAGAAAACTACGTAAGGGTTTCTTCTTCTTTTATTTTTATTTTTTATTTTTGTTTGCAGTTTTTTGTTTTTGTTTTGCTGTATAAGGTATCTCATGGCTAGCATTGTTTCAGGTTCCATCAGTCCTCACTAAAAATATTTTTACTCAGGTTTTCGGTTATATCAATGTACAGCTCTTTAATAGGTATATCACTGGTCTATTTTCATTGACTGGTACGACGGAATGTTATATGCTTACCAGATTAATTGTGAACACATTCTCATGATGTTGCAGTCTTCTCGTTCGTCGAGAGTGTTGTACATTTAGCAATGGAGAATATGTGAAGGCTGGGTTAGATGAATTAGAAACGTGGTGTCGCCAAGCAAATGAAGAGGTACTATTTGAAAGGGGTGACCATTGGAAGGCTACATTTTCACACTTCACCTTCCCCATCTCAATTTCCTCTATCACATTTTTTATTTATTGTTATTGACTAAATTTGGTTCTTATCAGTTTCATGATCATTTCTCATTTGCAGGATGCAGGCTCATCATGGGATGAACTAAAACACATACGGCAAGCTGTTGGATTCTTGGTATGCCCATCTGTATCTATATGACAACAATATTAATTCAATTTCTTTAGATACTAAAGCGCCTTATTGACTAAGTCAACTCTCAGAAATTGTTTCCCTAGTCTTCTTGACCGCATAATCAGATCTAGAGCTCCAAATCCCCCAAACTGAGCCTTGGGAGGAAAGAACACGAGTTATGTGAAAAACAGTGCGTGCGCATTGAATTTCACCTCAGGTGTGAGAGTATGTAGAGATTGTACAACTCTTCCTCCATTGAAAGAGGGGCATTTATACTCATAGTGGGTGATGATGTCAATACTAAATTTTGATTGCTTAGAGGTGATGTCACCATGATGATGTCATGCTCTTTGAACTCTTTTAGGGGAGCCTACCATGTTGAATCTTAGTGGAATACTTTGGTTATCAATGGTAGCTAGTGCCTTGAGTGTACCAAGTCAAGGGTCCTCCACTTGGAGTTTCACACTTACCAATGGTACATAGTATGAGGTAGATTGGGGTCCGGCAAGTGTCACCATATGGGTGTGACACTTCAGGACAATAGAATGGGGTGTTAGGCATTTTATAATTCATTTGAGCTTGAATTCATCATATAGTGTAGAGATTGAGAGAGCACACATTGTGTGGCCCTTTACATGCTTGCTATTGGTTCGGTGCAAAGAGTCCCTTGGGGTGGCGAGTTCTTGAGAGAGCCTTCAACTACCTGAAAAGAGTGTCATACGACATCCCCATGACACAAGTGTGCCACCTCCTTTAGCTACCTGAGAGCCCTCCAAAGGGTTATAAGCCCTCTCAGCTACTCGAGAGGGGTTCCACACAATGTGTTTCACCTCCCCTCGGGTATTCAAGGGCCCTTCTAACGCTTAGGAGTGGTCTCGGTTATCAGATGGGGAGCCATATGGCATATGCCACCTCCCTAGGGTACACAAGAGCACTTTGAAGTCTTAAGATCACTCTTGGCAACCCGAGGACACCTTCGGTTGTCCTAGAGCTTCCTCCAGCTATTCGAGAAAATCTTCTCCACCTTCAAGGCCTTCTCTTGACTTTTTGGGTACCCAAACGTGGTACTTCAATTTTTATCCTTCTTAAGGGTGACTCGGACGAGCGACCCAGTTGGTCTTTAAGCATTCAACGCTTCATGAAACGTTGTTTCTGTGGCGGTCTTCATACTCGTGTCGGTTTAAGAATGGCTAGTCCATATTTTGAATTCTTATGCACTAGTGCAGTGCAATAGGGTATAGTTTGATTTTTGTCTTTTATTTTGGATGATTGTTGTGGCGTTGTCAAGCTGTAAAATTAGCACCATTTACGAACGCAAGTGCACGTGCCAAGTGAGTAACATAGTGTACTTCAAGTATGAGTATCAATCCCACATGGATATATTAGCTTTGATAAAATTAGAGTATTTGTAATAATTAATTGAAGAATTGATTAGTTATTTGAGAACTACTCTAGAACGAGATAATAGAAAAGTATATATGGGATCGACAGAAAACTTCTAATTAAAGCGTGCATGCTAACTATCTATCCCTCTAAATCTAGTCATCAATTTTCCTAAATAGTAAATCTCAACTCTTAACTGCTATGCATTTTCTGAACTAAAGCCTAACATATATATTCTTATGTGAGAGGTTTAATTGAGCACAATGAGCACAAGTTGTCTAAGCTAAGGAAGGCCTAAGGGTATAATCTTACTGCTATATTCAATTATCCTCCATTGTTTATCTTACTGCTATTTTCAATTTATCCTATTCCTAGTTCAGTCAAACAAAGCAATAGTGGTAATTAGGCGATCTAGCTAACTCAAGCATTAAGCACAAAGATAAACCATAACCAACAATTGACAATCAATATTATTCAAAAAACTTGTATTAACTGTATCATTCAAAGTTCAAGTAGCCCACACCAAGGATTTAATTAGCTTATAATCATCAGATATAAATAAATCTTAGTAACACACGCATGGATTCAAACAAACCTTGTCTAGAACACAGAGGAGAAAAAGAATAAACCCTAATACTGACCAAGACACCAAGTGGTTGTCTTCTTCATATCCTTACTTCCCTTTTGGTCACCGTCATCTACCCCTATCTACAATCCTTTTCTTTTTACCAGATCATCTTTTATCACTTTGTATCAGATAGGCTTCCCACAATTAAGCTTCAGTTCCCTTTAGTTGAACTGAAATCGCTTTAACCCTAAACAAAAGATCAAATCTGACAAAGTGAACAAAAAGCTAACTAAAATTTATAATTCAAGGATATTAAACATAGGAAAAATGAGAGATAATTGCATTATAATTATGGTCAAAAAAGCATATTTGTTCAATATGATATCTTTGAGTTGGGCAGATTTATAATTTTCCCTCTCTATATAATATTGAGAATATATAGTTCAAGAAGCTGATACATGCGTATTTATCACTTCAATATGGTTTGTCTATTAACTATGTTCTCTGATGGAAAGCAGCAACTTGCATATTGTACTTGAGTTGAACACAGATTCAAAGTAACAAATCTTTCATCTAAAAATGGTAACAAATCTTTAACCGTCGCAGTTGTATGTGAAATGGTTGGCAAATGCAAGTATCAATTTGAAAAGTACTTGAAGAAATCATTTAACCAGACTTGGAATTTTATAAATGATGCTATGTTTTATTGGGGTCAACATCTGCAGAATGTCACAATTTCAATAAGATAATCTCGTGTGTACAAGTGACAATTATAAGGGCCCAAATTTTGGACAGATTTGTGAAATCTATTACCCGCTCTTTGTTCAAATTGGAAATGGTATCTGTAAAGAACCAACTCAACTAAAAGCTTAAGCCGATAGTTGAAGGCCCAATAATAGTTTTATACTCTAACAGTATCCATATTTCATGGTTTTATATTTTGCCGGCGTATACTAAGAAGATATTGTTTTTTTTCCTGCAGGTTATAAGCAAGAAGACCAATATAACTTATGATGATATTACAAATGACCTCTGTCCTGTAAGTCTGTGTCTGTAGTATCAATGTTATTTGATATAAATTTGGCATTTCATGAACAATATAGGTACTACTCAGTACTCATGCCATCTATATGGTGAAAGTTTTGTTTACATATACATCAGAAGACATGTTAGATATCTCGACTCACTCGCTCAATGTTGTTGCTGTATCCAGCTCCTGAGTGTGCATCAAGCATATAGAATATGTACAGTGTACTCGGATGAAAAATACAAAACTGAAAGTGTTACCCCCGAAGTAAGTTGAATCTTGTTTTGATAGTTCTCAGTAGAATTGTTTCCTTATCGTGATTAGTTTTATTGAGGGAGTCTGGGTAATGGTCTGTCTCTTACCCGTACAGGTCATTGCCAGCATGAAGCTTCTGATGACAGATGAACCTGATCCAGAAAATGATACCAACTCCTTCTTGCTGGATGACCATTCCAGGTATATTTAACAAAACATAAATAAAATCTCTCCCTGATTGTTGAATGTAAATATTATTTGCCAAAGTTGCACTAATTAATCATGCTTTGCAAATGCAGCATTCCCTTTTCAGTTGATGAAATTTCCAATTCTCTCGACGAAAAGGATTTTGCTAATGTAAAACCTCATGCAGAACTGGCTGAAAATCCAGCCTTCCAATATTTGAAAGAATAAGGTCAAATGGTTATATACACGTCTTGTCTAGCTTTTTTTGTTTCTCAGAGATCCACCGAAATATATATGTCAAAGATACGTCACAGTCAATCTCACATACTCTGTATGTATATTCATCCACCCAGATAAAGGTATAATTTTTTCACTTCTTCATTGTAACACCCGTTGTCCTGTAAAGTTGTTAGGCTGGTTCAGATAGTCGAAATTGTGATACCGAGGCGAAAAACAATGTTAATTGTTAGTGGTGAGAGAAGTTGAGGCATAGTAACACTTCCAGCCCTGTCAGTTTCAATTGTACAATCTAACAAACACAATACATATACTTCATTTGTTTGGTTACTTTGGATCATATTTTAGAAAATACATATAGTTTGCAATGTGTTTCCTTTTTGTTTCCAGATCATTATACTTCATAGTATTTTCTGCTGTTTAGCAATGTTTTACATGTGCACTTTATTGATGATATTTCAGTTTTCCCATTTCGAATTTGTTGTGATACTTGTTTTTCTTAAAGGTTCAAAACCTTGGTCGACCTTGGACTTGGGCTTGTAAATAACGTGTATGTTAGCTCCAATTTGTTAGCTTACTTGTAGGCTTAAAACCAGACATTTTAGTGTATATATCAGAACTTTATGGCTCAATATATAATAATACAATTACAATTCCAATTTCTCACTAATTCAATTATTGTTTTAGATCAGTTCATTTAAAGTTGTTGTAGACAAGTGAAGTTTAGAACCTAATTCATGTTGTGGCAATAATTGATTTAATTATGATATTTCAATTGCACTTTGAAAATAATTAATTAAACAATTAATAAAGTGAGATGAGATTTACTCAAAATAGACTTTGGTAATATATAAGATTAAGACAATTGATATGACGACCATCACATGACCTAATTATATCTAAACAATTAATTATGAATAAAACAAAAGAGTTCGTTGCAATAAATTTAAAGCAATTGTGGCTTCTTAATTAGTTTTTGCAAAATAATGAAACTTATTAGATATATTATATACATAGAGCAATTACCAACATAGAATCCCCTTCGAAGATTGTCATATATATATATATATATGACAATAATGTTTAATCAAATGAAAACCTAGCAACTCATATCATCAATGGTTTTGCATATTAATTATGATTGCATTCTTATACATATATAAAATAAATAATATGAGTAAGATCTTTTTTTAGACTAAATCAAACTATGAAAATATGGCTTTGCATAAAAATTTGTATGTTTATTTCAATGAGAATCTCAGCTATGATTCATATGTTCTAATTAATTGAGGTTATAATATCCGTAAAAAAAAAATAGAGGTTATGATAGAAAAAAAAAATCTCAGCTATGATTTATTTGTTTAGATTCTCTATCAATAAAAGCATGGTATTAATTGAGGTTATGTCATCTAATCAATTAGCACTCATATTCGCATCTATGAATTTGTGGGCATGGAACGCCCGCTTGGATCCAATTCGTTATGTTTTGGCTGAAATTTCAGACATTCATATTATAATATTGTAAAATTTAATTCTGAGTATAAGGAATTCAAACTCATATATAATTAGTTTAAGAAATGTATCCTTACAAATTAAAATAATCTATATCAATAGGTTGTTTCATGTTACAAATGTATTGGAATGGGAACTAGTGATCGGTAATATAATGATTACCAACTTGACTTAATTTAAGAAAAATATAGTATATGACTTCAATTATATATATATTCTATAATAATTTGTGTAACTGAACTTCGATTATTGATTCACTTTGTTGTGATCATCATTAAATGATATTCTGAAATGTGTCTGCCCAATTAATGATTAGTAATTTGCCCACCAACAATTTTCTGGATAAAAAAAGAAGGAAAAAAAAAAACTCTATCATTGATCATTTATAGGTCTGCTCCATGCTGATAATTTATCTCTATTTCAAGTGCAACCCTAGTTCTATTCGCAATTCAAAAAATTAGAAAAATAAAAAAATAAAATATTATCATCAAGTAGTAGTAGCTTTTATTTCAAAAGCATGAGCAGCAGAATAAAAGTACAAAGTGAAAATAAAAACCAAACTCGAAATAAAACAAGGAAAAACATTAAAACTATGCTAAAGCGATCGATAATGAGATTAATTCAAGCGCCAATCCGCGAAGGAGAACGAGACAGAAGATAAGCCAAGAGTGTATAACTCCAGCACTGAATACAGAGTATAGAGTCTTCGACGGACGGATAGGAGTCTTCAAAAACGAGAGCGTTTTGTGCCAACCAAACGATCCAAAAAGCAATTGGGCAGATTGCATTCCTAGCCTCACAAACCTGCACTGCTCTGGTGATCATGGAGGGCCAAGGAAAAAAAAAATAGAACGACAATAAATAAATAATTAAATGAGTAAAATGTGTATCAGTTAACTGATATATTTATATCAGTTAACTGATATATTTATATCAGTTGCAACTTAACCAAATCAATGAGGTGATGACACCTCATTAAATTTCACTTATACCCACCCAAATGAATTTGTGGGAGCGGAGCGACCCGTCCGGATTCATGATTTTAAATGAGGTGTCATCACCTCATTGGTGCAACTGATATAAAGTTATATCAGTCAATTGATGCCCATATTACTCATTTTAAATTATTATTAATCTTTATAACTCTATTATTTTTATTATGCCTCAGGTCAAATAATGTATAATTTCTCTTATTGTATAGTTATTCACATAACCCAAAATCATGGGTTCTAGCTTAATTTGTATACAAGGAGCTTTTTCATTATTTCATATAATGTAATTCAAGAGTTTTACCCTAATTTTCATGATAATTAAAATACATATCACATCACATGTGATATAAATAGTTTTGAACATGCATAGCTTTTCATGTATCACATTATCTCAACGGCACTCTCGAGCTATATCTTACTCACCAATAATCATTTATCTGTGCGAGCTTGTAGTGACGCGTATTGGACAGGATGTTCTATCACGCGACGGTCTACTGATATTTGATCTTTCTAAATCCTTTCTCGTATGAACAAATAGAATTATACACTAAGATGTTTCAAGAAATGCTTTTTCAGTTTAATAGTTATTATATAATGATCAGTGAAAATTATATAATCATAACGATATAACTTGAATTATTAGGCACCTAATCAAGATTTGGAGTTGGATATATACATACAAACAAAATATTATGAAGATTGTTAGGATGTGTATATATAGGATTTGTTAAGTTAATTAATTAAATATATATTAAGTATTTAGATACTCAAAATAGTGATTAGAAAGTCAAATAGATATTGCAAGAGATGGCTTGTTCATTTGAGAATTATTTTAAGTTTGAATATTTGCTTAGGTAATGTGTTTTGCGCAAAAACTGGTAACTAATTGCACTACAAAAAACTTCAGCTATTGTGTTAGAAATTGTGACAAATTTTTCTGTCACAAAACGGTCGCAAATTTGCGACCAATTTGTGACAAAATAGTTGTGACAAGTTTGTGACAAACTTGTTACCAATATCTTTGTCACATGTTGTAGGCGTCGCTAATTTGTCGCAATTTT